>JAOYSI010000717.1:0-17894 GCA_025775065.1 Hiodon alosoides | reverse complement strand
TGTCAATAGCACCTTTGGAAATATATTTACTGAGAAAAATGGTGATGTGTTCAATACTTATTTCACCCGCTGTACATACATTTGTGGTCAAGGGCTTTCAAAAACAGTATTAGCATCAAAAATGAATATTTTATTACAGCATTATTATTATTATTTTTATTATTATTATTATTATTATTATTATTATTATTATTATTATTATTTTTGCCTGTAGTACGGGTACTTTACTGCTGTTTAATGGAAAAGCACAGCGGACCACATATTGAAAGTGTAACATATTCCACATATTGAAAAAATAAAATAATTAATAGCTATGTTATTGGAACGAAACCTGTTCAATTGTATAAAGCTTGCTTCGAGGGTGAGAGACGGAGTTCTGCCCCATCATTTACCTCCATCTTCCTTTATCATATGAGTTTGGTATATTTTCCAAGACCGGCTACTGTGCTCACTGCAATGAAATTCTCTTTCCTTTCATCAGGACAGCGCTTCCCATCTGGCCATGTGCCTATGCTCCCTCCACGCGATACTGTATTGCCCAGGGACTTATTAGGTAGCTGTATCGTTTCAGGCACTTATACCAAGATAACCCTAATCTAGTCTTATCACTTGCAGACAAAAGCGTTGGATCCAATAGGCTTCCATGTAATCCATCTCTGTCAGCTGCATTAAGGAAATTACCTGTCAAAAATATCATGGTCGAGATATTGTGATTAAACACAAACTTACAACAAAAAAAAAAGCCCAAGGGTACCAGAAAATAAGGACAAGATTGTTAAAAAATAAAAATAAAAATAAAAAGGGCAAGACATTTGGGCTTTCTGTGCATTGACAGTGAATCTGCTTACACTTTAAATTAAATCTGATGATTTTCATCTGTTATCAATGAACAAATGAAGATTTCAGGAATACATGTAATCTGATTTCTTGTAGCACTGAAATCATTAGCTGATCATATGGGGTGAAGTGGATATTCAGTGTTTCCTCTCATTCTAGTACGGACTACTGTGGTGTTTTCACACTATTCCCAGGTACATTCTTTATGAGACATGTTGACCTGTGCATGGTATTATAGAAATCCATTCAAAAGAAGCACTGCTCTTAATTCAGAGCTAATGGAAGCCGGAATACAGCAAACTGATGGTGAAGATGATGATATATTTGTTTTCCAAAGTATAACAGAATTAACTCATTCCTTATTTGCGGGTATGCCACTCAGCGATGATGTGCCTTGCAAGCCTGTTATACAGCTACTCTCCAAACATTGCCTATAGTTAACAACCAGTACTTTGTAAATGTCTTGTAGGAAAGTTAAGCTTACAAAATATTAGTTCAGTCTACGGTAAGACCTCAAAGTTTTCCTATAGAGCAGTATGTTCCTCTCGCCATATGTGTAGTTGCATTGTGCTTCGTAAAAAAAACAAGGCATCAGAAAGCCAGTAAATACATGGTATTTGCGAGTAATTGGCAAATTTTGTCAAAAAGTGATAGTCAATGGGAATATCGGGACAAATCTTGATGTCAAACTCATTTCAACATGTCTCTAATATTTCACATGATGCTGAATCCTTTACATTTTCCTTCTTGACCCCCTTCATTGCTGTTTGCAGCTATAATTATTATTATAATTAATACTTTGCCTAGCAGAGGCTCTGGATAAGGCAGCACTGCATAGCTTACAATTGGCCCATTTATACAGCAGGATATTTACAGCGAAACAGCAGGTTAAGCTCCTTGTTCTGCAATACAACAGCAATTTCCCTCTGCTGTTGAACCTACAATCAACTTGTCACAGGTCCAGTTCCTTAAGCGCCATGCCATCAAAAGAGCAGACAATTCTATGAACATACCCCAGTCTTTGCAGCTGAATGCAAAAGGCACAAAGGGAATTCTTTGATCTATACAAACAAGGATTTAATCATAGCTGCATGACCTAAATGATGCAGGCTTTTTTTCACCCGGTTTGTGAAATTTCAGTTTTCAAGTTCACATATTTAACAACGATTAAGCAGCTCTGTCATACGTAATGAAAATGCTCTGTCAGACCCGTAGGCTGCTAAAAAAAATAAATAAATAAAAAAAACATACAAGAAAATCCTATGATCCAAGTTATCTTCAATATACTGTGTCCCCTGGGTTTTTCAAAATTTACTTTATTGTCATTAATATAAAATATATGAGTATGTGTGAATAGACATGCATATGATAATTAACCTTCAAAGTAAGCTTATATGTATTGACACATAATTGTTAAAGCATGTATATGGTCTAAGTACAGCACAATACGTGCAGCACAATAATAATAATATAAACAAATCAAACTTACTATTAATTAGTCTGGAAACATGATGTATTAACATCTCTTACCCACTAAAAATAAAAATAAAAGTAATAAAAAACAAACAAACTCTTTGAATATGTTTCTAAAGTTTACCATAAAATATAATAACTGTAGTATCAGCTTTTTCTGGAGCCTTGTAAAGATAACTTCTACATTGATCAGACTAACTTCAGAGACCAGAAGTCTTGGTTGAAGTAGCTCTTTTTTGCCTCAAAGCCTTTTAAAAGCACATTTAAATTTTAACCCTTGGGCAATGATAAGATTACATTACCATGCATCCAATTTATTTTCTCCCTGCCCCTTCCATTTTCACTGCAAGAGTGAAAGTCAGAATTGATTTCCTTCAATTACGGTTCCCATTGGATATTCAGGCATGCATATCATGTAATTTTGTAATTCAAACTTGAATCATCTTTCATCCATTAACATGACATGTATAAAAATCTGTTATTTTGTTGTTTTGGTTTTGCAACAAAGATGACAGGTCATCAGTGGTAATCAACGTTTAAGCTGCTATTTCAGTCAGTTTTGACTCATTATTAATTAATATTCACCGATATGAATTTTCATCCTCTGACTCCTTCAATCTCTTGGTAGTTGCAGCCTAACGCAACACATGTTCTTGGGCATAAGGAGATTCACCATTTGCCATAATTCAGATTTTCATTAAAGACTTATCTGCTTGATCGATGTAGCAAGGAACTGCAAATGTAAAAGTGGACGGCCAATTGCTTTTAACTCAGATGATATTTGTATCTAACATTTATTGAATCTCTTTAAAAAAAAAGAAAGAAAAAAGACTGGGGAGATTAACTCCCCAGATGTATGCGTTGTATAAAAAGCTCTTTCCCCAGCCTAACACCCTGCTTCTTTAGTGGGCAAGAACATGCTGCCTTCCCCTGCAAACCTGAAAATAAGATCAAATATAAAATAACCCCATTACTGGTACACAGAAAACTAATTTCTGATCTCCAACATTAGGTCACACAACAATGCTGCAATGTTATTATAATGGGGTAGAATGAGGTTTGCAACAATGGCACGGTGCCGTCTGTGGTCTTTTGTAAACATTGGATAGATTTATCCCATCTATCCTGTGATATGTTTTTCTGGAAAGTGTATTTCAGTTGCCTCATTCCCAAGTCTAGAAGTTCTCTAGAAGGACAAACACTCACAAATATCACATAGAGATAAAGTATGAAACTTTCGTTTCATATATTGGGGAATTTACCCCCCAAAATACTGACGAGATTAACATTCTTAAATCAAAATCTTTGTACTTTTTAAACTTGGTGGGACTGAAACAAATGAAAGTAAATGAATAAATGCTTGCGCATATAAATCTGATTAGTTTCCTCTTCATATTTCTTATATATTCTTAGGGTATTCCCAATATCCTTTGTTAAACTGGTAATGTTGTGTGCTTTTTTAACAGAAATAGTCACCAAAGGAATTAATTAAAACCCACAGTGAGTAGAAACGGTTGTCATTTGCAAATGGAAGCAAAGTCTGATTGATTATGAAGATAGCACTCCATTTCTCAGCACTTAATCCCTTAACAACTGTTAACACTAGGATGTATTCTCTTGGATTTTATCTCGGAATCATTAAAATGATTTGAATGCATTTGTCAGTGAATGCTCTTGAATTTCTTTTTTTCATGTGGTCGGACAGAATACATTTTCTAAATAACTTTGTTTTTGATGCAAGTAAGAAATCTGTCTAATGTTTATCTTAACAATAATCAGCCATCATAGTATTCTACTGACATATGGTTATCTGTATTATCTTTCAAGGGACATAATTAATATGCACGATACCTGACAAATTCAGGACACTATATTGCAAATTTGCTCTCATTGTTAAGTATTTACTTGTGATTCTGTCACTGACGAGGCTAGCTTGCCTGGTCTCCCATTTCAGTGTGAATAATTTACAACTCATTACAACTGAAACCGCTGAGCTTCAGGAGAGGTTTCCATTTCAATTTTTAAGCTTCTTTCATGATAGACAATTCAAATTCTTAAATTGTATATATTTTTGTTGTATTCCGTTAAACCAAACTTGATTTCATTAATCCCCATTAAGAATATGTACTTTAATTCATCTAATTTTTATTATGCAGTCTATAGGAAATCTCTAGAATGTAGCAAAAATTATTTTTTGAATATTATTTACCTGATGACACCATTCAGTAATATTGAGTTAATTGGAGTATGGGTACAGTACAAGTTTTGTAGTGCCCATTTTATATAAAGAGGGGTATACATGGGACAATTTAATTATCACTGGGGAGCTTTAATTTATTTCCAAGATGCTGTAGTTCACAGCTCAACTTAAACTCATATCAGCAATGTTCAACAAGTACAATCAGTCATGCTTTGTCAGATTACGCATGCATAATGTGCCATAAAATAAATATCAATATTATAGAAGTGTGTGGTACTTTCAGACCTATAGAACTGATTTGTTTTGTCAATGGATTTCACATTTTTACCATCACAGTTTACCATCAACTGTTTACTTATGTCGTTGTTGGTGAGCTGTCACAATGCGTTCAGGATGCAAGATGCACTATTTGGTAAAGCGGGATTCAACTTTCACAATCTATCCTGTTGATACGCTGTCAAAAGACCAATAATGGGGTAATAAGTAAATTACTTAGTTCTTTGTGGCCTTCTGGGAAGTGGTGTACTCGAAAGGGAAGCCATTTCAAGCATTTCCATTCCATCACTCTTCGACAGCCTATTGTCAACAAAAGTCAGAAGGCTTTTGTCAACAAAGCCTACAAAAGATGCTATGTGCAAGAGCTCATTAGTCAATCTAGCATCTATTACCTGAATGTTGAAGGGTTTTGTATATCTTATGCTTTTGCAATGGTTTTGTATGATTAAATCAATAACCTTCTGCTAAGGAGACATCAATAATAGTTGTTGTGTGGATGGTAAAAGGCAATGGCTGATTGGTGATAGTAACAGGCTATATCTCAAATGAAGTGAAGAGGTAAGAAAAAAAACATGGTCCATTGTCATGATGTCACAAGTTTTTTCCCTAGAATCTGTAATTATTATGCTATCTTTATATCGACACAATGCGTACAGCGATCCCATCATATTCAATCAATAACGTAGACTTGTATAATGCTGAGTTACACATACATTGTGCATTTTTGTGACTGATGGGTGCCCAAATTACTCCTGTCAACCCATCTTGCAGTGCTTTCAAAATGTTTTACCAGAAAATAACTGGTTACTCCATTGAATAGAATTTAAATTCATGCTATATTTTATCTACTGGGTTTTATTTTTTCCAGATGAGTGTCCAAGCTCCCTGATGTTCAATGTGGCATAAAATACAGCAATGGCCTATATCCTGAGAAACTTAATGTAACAAATCATTAAAAATGTAGGTAATTGCCTGATTGCAGGGGAAAAAGCATCACCCTGTCAAAGTTGTTCAAACTGAAAACAATTTACACATGAATAGACAACCAGTATGGCAGAAATTAACAGTTTGAATGAACAATATTCATTTCTATCAATAAAGTGAAAAAATTAAATACAAGCATGGAACTTCCAACAAGATAGTGAATAGCTAAAGTGTTTCCTAAAAACAGCAAAAACAGATGAATGAATCATGATACTGGGCCCACATTTCGATACATATTGCATCAAGGAAATACAACCTCTGCAACAGAAATGGAAAGAAATGTGACAAAAAAAAAATAGGTCATCAGCACAAATAATTTGTCAAAAAGGCCATTGTACAAGGCTCAATTACTGTGTGCTGGACCTAGACGGAAAGATAATAGAACAGTGCGTATTGGTTAAAGATCTTGGATTTACAATTGATCCAGATCTTTCTTTTGACCGTCATACAAGATATTTCCAGAACAGCATTCTACCACCTGAGAAACATTGCCAAGAATAAACATTTTTTAGGTGATCGGGATGCAGAGAAAATAATCCATGCTTTTGTTACTTCCAGACTTGATTATTGTAATGCTACATTATCAGGTGGCTAAAATACAGCCACAAATACATTACAAGTTGTTCAGAATGCTGCTGCTAGGATCCTTACTAGACGTAAAAAATATGATCACATCACACCAGTGTTGGCTTCATTACATTGGCTGCCAATAAGGTTTTTTTTCTTAACATTTAAGGCTGTAAATGGGCTTGTTCCCTTGTATCTATCCCTTGATATTATAGTCCCGTATGTCTCATCTAGATTACTTTGTTCACAAGAGGCTGGGAATTTATATACACCAAGAATAACTAATCAAAATCTGGAGGAAGAGCATTTGCATATAGAGCTCCACAACTATGGAATAGACTCCCAAAGTTTGTGCGGGAAACGGACACAGGCTCTACATTTAAAGCGTGATTAAAAGCGTATCTATTCAAAGTCGCATATTGTCAAAAGGGGGACTGTGATAGTGAAGGGACGGTGGCTATTAGAAATTTTTGATTATAAGAACCAGTCCTGTTGTCGCACCATCACTGGTGGTTCCCCCCAAGTTGGCTAGGTTCTGCCTTGGTGGGGCGGGATGGGTTTGGACCACCTTCATGGCCTTGTGTTGTTTCCGGATGTTTGCCATAGATATATGTAGCTGTGACCACTCACAAAAAAATACAATTTTCAAATTATTAACTCAAATATAACTTGAGATCATACTGCTTCCATAGGTAAGCATTAACAATGTGCTATCTCTCTCTATCGAGCAATCACGTGAGGCATCCTGTAGGACTGCATAACTTTCACCACAGCAACCAGTGGACTCCAGCCACCTGGGCCCCAACCCCTCTCCTCCGGATACACACAATGTTTTGGAACTCCTTTATTGGAGGGCATCACACACTATGGACATTAAATTATTAAATTCTGCTCCTAGCGCTTCACCGGAAGATGGGCTCTCCCATTAAGCCGGGTTCCTCTCAAGGTTTCTTCCTGCCAGCCTAGGGAGTTTTTCCTTGCCACTGTTGCCACTGGCATGCTTTTGGGGACAATCCTGTGGACAAGGCCTGGGACATATTTTATTTTTATGTATGTAAAGCATCTTTGTTGCATGGAAACATGTGAAAAGCGCTTTATACTGAGTTATGGGGTTTTCTGAAAAACACTGGTGCCTGGTTGATGTTGTTTCTGGTATTTGTTTTGGTAAAATGTATTCTTATTCATAGTACAGCTCCTTTTTTATCGTGCGATTGTCCTGACGCACATGAAAAATGCTAATAAATGATCTTGCAGCACATTTAAGATAATAATGTGCTTATTACACAAATCTATGCTTTTCTGTGCAGGACGCACATATTCCTCATGAGATCAGGTAGGGCCCATCAACGTGTCCCCTTTCACCTTCTAATACGTAAAAGGGGCTACTGAGCCCACAGTGCAATTTCATACTGCTAATTGAAAATTTTTAATCTTGTCCTATTAAGGGGCAGACAGGGTTAAATTGTAAAAACTGCAATTCATTGAGGGCCTTATCTCTTGTTGAAGTGAACCAGATGATTAATCCTTAATATTCTTCAGGGAATCAGAGAATATCAGCAATTAAATTAACAACTACAAAGTTTATGCTCCAAGATTCAAAAAATGAAAGACAGAGACGCTTTAATTTTTCACAAGTTGTTACCTTAATTATCTTCTTGTTGCCTGTGTCTCTCCTTCCTCGTTATAAAAACACACCCATCATACTAATGCATCCCTTTAATTTGCTTAAGCTCAGCTGTGTAAATGTCTCTAATATAATTGTTTGCAAATGTCACTTTAATTAAACCACCTTTATTAAAGGAAAACGCTATTAAAAAACCTCCCAAATAGATGTCATTGTCAAAAAATTATGTCCATCAGTTTTATAAGAAAGAGTAGATAAAAACAAAAAGTTGTTTTTATGTATATTGTCTTCAAAAAGGAAATTCAGTACAATGCGGCAGATATTTCATGCCTATAAAACACAGACTTTATGTAGGTGAATACTGAAAAATTATAAACAAAGTATAATTGCAATTCTCGTGACACTCCCCTTATACAAAGGTCATATTCCAGCAATAAGTGTATAAACTCTAAAGTTATACCATGCAATACAAACATAATTGATCCCATGAAATGGCTAGGAATAGTAGGGGAAATAACTTGTTTGATATATAACAACTAAATTGGTAGCGCCATATTACCCATATTAGCAAAACTCTATTTCCAAAATGTATGTGTGCGGAATTTGTTTTAAATTTTGGACTATAAAACTTAAAATATTGCAGGCTTTGGGGTTTAATATATTGCTGAATCACTGCTACAAAACAGAAATATAGAAAATATTAAACAAGCATATCTTATTTTCATAAAAGGGCATGCAATTATTCAAACATATCACAATGCTATTTTGTTTCTTTTTTTATCATCAGAATCCATCACAGACATAGAACTGCAGTGATATTAGTCTTACCAAATCTCGACTTTAATGCTTAGACCGGCTGACATAGAGTTGAAAAATCAGAATAAGAACCAAAACATCCTAAATCTGCTCCACGTCTTTTCAGCCTGTTCTTAGAACAATTGTAATTGTGTCGAGCATTGTAGGGACAACAGGTTATGGCTGAATTAGCTTTTTAACTTAATGACGGCATTCTGTTCTGTTTCACAGAGTGACAATGAACTCCTTCAAGCAGAACAATCTACAAATCGGCTGTCAGAGAGGTCTGATGGAGATATCTGAACCCCTGATAAAGGGCTGACATGGATCATCCCATGAATGCATGTGGTCCCCTTAGTGCAGAGACCTCTAGCTGTTGTTGGGATATCCAGGAATCCCAGCAACTGAACCTTCGGGGAAATATGAATTTACATTGCTGTTCTGAAAGTTGAAAGTACTACTCCCCTTCCCCCATAAAGCTGCACAAGGAGACACATTTCAGGAGATGATTTTCCATGTTCAACAATTAAGCCCAAAGCAATGCGTATTAACTATAAGATCTCTTTTCCATCTCAAATTCAAACATTGCAGAAGGGACAGACATTTACACATACCTTTAAGATGTGGACGTGGTTAAAACTATAATTTAGGGTGGTGTAGGTAGAAAGTTTAATGATTAAAAGGGTTATTTCCATAGGTCCAGAATGTGTGTGTGTGTGTGTGTGTGAGTATATATTCGTAAATCCTAAACCAGTATCAACGTAATCAGTGGACTAAGACAACTTGACTAGCAGCAGCATGAGCATTGTGGCATGAGCATTGTGGCGCCGTGACAAAAACAGAAATTAGATCAAATATAAAACAAATGAATATGGAAAAATTGCCATTAACGCAAAGGCTTCAGTTATAATAAACTGGATGTTAGTGGCACAAATTAGTTTTAGATTTCAATCACGGATCTGAAGAGAAGTCTGCTTTTCCCCATAGCCTGCATTCAGTGCGCAGTAGAGATTTTGTGTTTAGTGTGTTTCTCTGCACAATGCACTAAACAGATTCAGTTACAATTGCCAATGTTTTTTTGTTTTTTTAAATCTCTCTAGGGGGGTTCTGATTGTGCTGATGACAGCTCCTAGGGGAGGAGAGATGTAGGCATCAGTAATTTCAATCTTTAACTTACTGAATGTGCTGCATGTTCTTTAATGAAAAGATTACAGAGTGACTTGTGCAATGTATTAAAATTAGACGAGTGCACTAGGTATTTATTGTGTTGCGTTTGTTTTATTTACTCGAAACAGGCTCCGCAAACGGCTGATTTAGGACATTGTCAGAAAGTTCAATAACAGAGGCAGAATATATATCTTTTGTTTGCATTACAAAGTCAGTCCACCAGGAAATTGATTAAGTTGCATTAACTAAATTACTTCCTGGATAGTTTAATTTTTAACCGCGCTGAAAACCATCCATCTTTCCTAAAGCTTTTAAAAGGAAACTTCAAGAAATTCCCCTTTGTAAATGTACCAAAATAAACCCACAAACACAAAAAAAGCATCATGACGATTTAAAAAAATATTTAAAACATATTATCCATTGTTCAGCTCACACGTCTAATGGAAAGGAATAAAATGAATACTTGTGAATAGTCTTGCATTTCAGTAATTTCAGTATATTGGAGCGTTCTTTTTCAAGAGCACTTTTCCAGGACCAGCGGTGTGACTTTAATCCAGGAGTCCCCTCCCTCCCCCATCCATCGATGTGTGTCTGTGTCAGCAAGGTAAGGGCACACTTCACAGCTCCTGGGATCCAGCTAATGGCAATGCTTTTTTCACTGCTGCGAATTTAATTAGGTCATAATTCTGTCACCAGCTCCTAAAATATTTATTTTCATACAGTGCATTCTGCGGTTTCAAAATTTATTTAAGGAGAATGAAAATATTTATAGGGAGAAATGACAAATGGTTATAAATACGCATGTGCAACATTATTAACCCATGATTTCGAAGAGCAAATATTGAATTTGTTTAGTACATAGCATGCACCACGCCGCTATAGTAGCTGTCACTCTCATTCAGATCCGAGCAGATGATCAAGTACAAAAGTCATTTGTAGTTTTTATGAGGATGTTAGTATCAGTTTGAGCTGACCCTCTTTTACTGGTTCCCGTCGCATGCCGTGACATTTAAGGAGCCAGGTGGGAGTAAAGGATCCCTCAGGCAGAGCACTGAGAGTTGCACACAAGTCCCGGGCCCATCAAGGCTGACACCGAGGAAAGATATTACATGACTCCTTGTCACAGGTCAGCAGCCAGGCCTAGCAACAGACAAGCATTTGAAATGCCAAACTACTCATTATGAAAATGGTGTGCATTGATTTGTTGTATACTATTTGTTATATAATGTTGTTTTAGAATTTAATTTTTTTTCTTTTACTTTTTTTATTTATTTTTGCAGCATTGCTTCATTTAGAAAAACAGAGACACCAACACCTCCATATCTACAATTTCGGTCCTGCATTTACCATCTGCGGGACATGATATCAAACATTTGCATTTAACAAGCTATACTCCAATGTTCTCTTCGAACAAAAGGTAGCATTTTAAAATGGTAACACTCTGCTGCAGCACGTTTCATTTCTAATGCTGGAAATACATCATATACTGTTATATAACATATTTAACACTGTTTACCATGAAGTATTGAATATTGAATTAAATATCCAATATTCTATTCCTCCCGCTTTGAGTGAACACCCAAATCTAAAATTCATTTGAAGTATACCCAAATACACACAATACGAAAATAATGTGTAATGAATTGATTTTGTGTTCTAAGGGGACAAGTATAATGTCAGATACAATCAATCGATCACTGCATAATTATTATTGCAAATGGCCCATATCCATTCTGCTGTCCTTAAGGGGGATTTATTGAAGCAGTAAGCACATCAATAATATTTCCTGCGTAATGTTTTTCCTTCCTTCCAATGGCCAAATGCTTAACGATGTGTAAGCATACTGCAATTTACCATGGTAAAGCAAAACAAAGTTGCCTAATCACAAATAGATCTGGAACGTTCAAATAAAGAGAAAAAAATAATTTTAAAACTCATCACAATATACTAATTTTTGCATCATAGTCATCATTTATCATTCAGTGCAGCTGTCAACTCTAAAAAAAATGCATTTTATTTATTAATGATAAATAGTAATACTTAAGAAAAAAAAGATAGCTACTCAATCTTAATTTATAACAAAATAAACATAAAAAACTAAGCTTTGCATATTAGACTTCTGAAACATGGTTTGCCTTTGCAACAATTTATCACCCACATTTACCACTATTCACAATGCAGCCTTTTAAATCATTACATTTGTAAATAGGCTTCCTTCATTATGCAATGACTGCAGCTATCCTTATAAAATTGTAGTTTATAACTCAAAAAAACACATTAGATAAAGAACACCTCTATGACAATGTTAATTAAATTGATTTAAATTTAATAATAACTCCAAACTTTGATATTCCTTGCAATAAAGTTTCCAACCAAAATGCAGAGTTTGCACATCACAGCGTAAACATCTCTCCCCGTACCTCGTTATTTTAAATTCAGTTACCTTCCATGCAGGCATAGTCACCTCACTGACATCAGTAATCCTGGAGGCAGTCTAAAGAACACCAAGTTGCATTCAGTAATGTAAGCAGTTATTGGACGACCCATATGCTTTTTGTAACCTGAATTCTTCAATCTATGAAGCACAAAAGTTGTATAATAATACTGAAAGCTACAGGAATATTATTCCTTTCAGTAAATCTTTTTGACACCATTATGTTATAGTTTGTATCGCACAGTAATTTTTTTAATTCATGCAATTGATTGGTTATCCCTCTCAGTCATTTACCTGAAGCTCCGCCCCATAAACACGCACATAATAGAAAGATTGGAAACACAAAGATGTGAGTTGATAAATACAAATCTTTGTATAACACTGCACTGGCAAACACATTCAATCAGCAGGAGTCAAGGAACAACATGACATTTGCGAAAAAAAAGTAATTACTCAAGTAATATGATAACATATTTCTCACGGATGGAAATATTATGTCAAATTCGACGTTCGAGTAAGGGTGTGTGGCACAGATATTTATGTATTTTTTTAACCTTCGGGACATGTAGACGCACCGATAGGACTGATTGAGAATCTCTAATCAACCTAAGAAGAATATTTAACAGTCCTTAACTCTACAGAGGGGGAAAGAGAAATGAGAAATGGGTGTGGGGTGAGGCGTCACGCCAATTCTAGGGACGTCGCACAGACACTATAAAAAACAAAACTTTCAGATCCAAAGCAGATATGAAGCAGTGTGCCGAGTTTATTGAAGTTTATTGTGCAAGTAATCAATCATTTATTGAAAGTTCAGAACAGCAAGATTTCATTGACTCTCTGTCAATCACCTTGCTGTAAAACAAGCCAATGGTACTGCAATGCAAAGCGCACGTCAATACAATAAATACTGAGAGAAATTCTAATGAATCAATTGAACAAAATGGTTCCATTTTCATCTTTTCAGAGACGGCTATAATCGATTGAAAGACAATTGATCTAAACATTTGAATGGCTCTTTCACTATTACACTCACAAAAATAAATTGTTGCAGTGGGGATATAGTAGGGATATCCTTTTAGTTTTGGAAATATTTGCTACATCTTTGCTACAAAATCTGAGAGCAGTTCAAGGGTCATTGCATTGTAAATATCCAATATCCAATAATACTATTTCTTGATTATATTTATTTCAAAAGAATTTTCATTCTTATAGGAAACTACGAACAGAATGAAAGAGAATTTCTTTCATTTTAAAGAAAGATTTTTTGGGTAATGTCTCCAAATTCCAAAATAGCTCTTGCCAATTTTATCCCAGAAGTAGAAGTGACATTCTACAATGAGTTTATGGATGAGAAAAAGCAGTCATTAAATTTTGTTTCTAATTAATTATTAATATTTTATTTTTATGTATTTAAATGCCATAGTAAGTTGTAAAACACAGAAAATAACACTAATAGCTACTGAATAAAAGTCTTGATTTTATCATTTAGAACCGAAATCCATTTCCTCATACAATAACAATGGTTACAGTAAGCTGATACAATTCATATGTTCAAATAAAGTTAAATAGGTTTTTGTTTCATTGTGTTTCTTGTATCGTGATTTCACAAAAAAATAAATAAATAACATATACTTTTTAGCTGAGGTTTTGTCCTAACACAATTCGCTTGCGTTCATTTCAGCTTGCTCAGAGCAATCAACTTAATATCTTATTGTAATAAAGTCTAGTAGAACTTAATTTGAAAATTAAATATTTATGCTCACAGACTTAAAAGTTAACTTAAAGTTACACTTGCAATCCATTAAGTTAGTGGACTTGGGCGTTACAATTTTGAAACTGGGTTATACAAATAAATTAAATCTATATAATACTGTAAATGGATCTATCTTAGAGTTGCACTTTCAAATTTTAAATGTTTTAAAATTGTATTTGTACCGAAATAACAGTACATAAATGAGAAAGAAACTCAATAAAAGCACAATTTGCAATCAGTGTTCTTCATGAATAATTAACCCATTTACTTTCCAGATATGGCCCTTTTCATTAAATATGCATAGTACTTTTTTCATCATGCTAGAAAAAAAGTCATATTAACCAGTACTATGCATACAAAACGCAGTCGAATGGGTCTTAAATGGATCTCTGTTACTCTCCAAATGGCAATGTTTGACTATATTCGAAATTTGACTAATTCTAATTGCTAATGTGCTAATACAATCACACATTGAGATGTGACACAACCAACCCCTAGTTTGAAATGCTTGCAGGTATTGCAGATACAAGGTTGCCATCCTTTATAAAAAGTCTAAAAGTTAAACATACATGTTTTTGTCCATGAAGAGTGAAGTTACCATTTACAGTGTGAATAGAAAGTCACTGCCCTGTTTAACAATTTTCACCTTTTACTGCCTTACAGCCTGAAATAAGAATACATAAAATTATACTTTTTATATTTTTTACAGCTTTATTTACATACATTAACCCACAATTTCCAATTGAAAAAATAAATCTAAAAAAACTCTGAAAATCAATTAAAACAGTAAAATGTCCTATTTGGATAAGTGAACAACACCCCTGCGTTAGTACATGGTGGAACCACCTTTTGCTTGAATTACAGCCATGAGTATATTTCAATACGTTTCTACCAATTTTACACAGCTAGATTGTGCAATATTTCTCCATTCTTCCCTGCAGAATTGTTCAAACTGCATGGCGACTGCTCATGGACTGCACTCTTCAAGAAATTCCACAGATTTACGATGTGATTTATGCCAGGGTTCTGACTAGGTCACTCAAGGACATTCACCTTCTTGCCCTTTAGCAACTGTACAGATGCTTTGTGTCATTGTCCCATTTTCAACTTCCTGGCAGAGGGCTGCAGGTTCTCCTCAAAAATCTGTCGGTATTTTGCATTGTCCATTTTCCCTTCTACCCTGACAATTGCACCAGTGCCTGCTGTAGAGATACGTCCCCACAACAGGATGCTCCCACCACAGTACTTTACTGAAGGCATGGAGAACTTTGGATGGAAAGATGTATTGGGTTTTTGCCAGACATATAATTTTGCGTTCAGGCCAAAAAGTTCAAGTTCTTTTTTTGAAGAGTGTTTTTTTTTTCCTTGCCACCCTAGCAGAGAAGCCAGATGGAGCGCGTGTGAAATTGTGGTCACATGCACACATTGACCAGTCTTTGCCATAAAGGCCTTAAGCTCCTTAAAAGCCACCATTGGCTTCTTAGTAGCCTCTCTGATTAGTCTCCTCCATGCCTGTTTGGAGGGCTGGCCTGATCTATGCAGGGTCTGAGTTGTGCCGTACACCTTCCACTTCTTAATAATGGTCTTAACTGTGTTCTGAGAGATAGAGACCCTTTGAAATCTTTTTGTATCCACCCCCGGCTTGTGCCTCAACACAACTTTATCTGGTAGATCTTTTGAAAGTACCTTTCCTCCCATAGTGGATTGCACTACTAAGCAGTGGAGTCCTCTATGAACCACTGTTTTTATTCTGAACTAATCAAAGTCACAACAATTGATCACAGATGGAAGCCAATTAGTTTAATTTGTGATATGGAAGGTGGTTGGTTATAGCTCAGCAAGTTTGCAATTGCAATTGCAATTCTAAGGGGGGGGCTGTCTTCATTTCTCCAAATAGGGTATTTAACTGTTGTAATTTTAATTATTTTTTTTCCCCACTAGGATATTGTATATATTTTATGTGTTTTAATTTCAGGCTGTAAGGCAAGAAGAGGGGAACATTTTGAAAGGGGGTAGTTACTTTCTATACCCACTGTATTTGTTACGAGAAAATCTAATTCTTTGTTGTTTTAAAAATGACTTACTAAGTCATACTGCCAAATAACATATCTACCAACAATAAGCAATCGCCCTGCCTGACAAGCCTATTGGTTCAACACAAATAAAAGCCAGTGCCATTTAATCTTCTGTATGCTTCTGTGTGTTTCCTTGAATCAAAGGAAAATATTTACAGAATATCACACTAAGAAACAAAAACTCGTAATTGATGGTTGGAGGATATGAAGTCTTTTTAAGCAAAGCAACAAGCCAGGGTAAACCTATTTAGAAGAATTAAATAAATATGAAAGTAATTTTGGATCAGTGCAGCACAGTTTCGCAATCAGGTGTGTGTGTTTGATAGTGACAGCTACCTAATAGTAAAAAAAAAAATCATTGCTTCATAAGGATGCCAGCTTTTTTAAAAATAATTATTGGAGCACACTCAGTGAAATGTGAAATGCAGTGTGATGGCATGAAATAATAAAAAGCACAGTTCTAATATTACATGAAAGATGAGCCAAAGCCCACTTCAAGAATTTTGTAGCCAGAAATGCGCATTTCGCTTAAGCCAATGGACTCGTTTAGATTTTTTAAAAGCTATTCACTTTTATCTTCGGAAAACCCGTCTTGGTCTAAATTTACTGCATAGCTAAATAACTAATGCAAAGTTTTCTCAACTGAGAATCATATTAAGTGACAATGGCACTCAAAAAAATACAATATGCAATTTCACCCTGTGAGTTTGTGAGATTCATCATGATCAAAACATAAACTGATTTATATTTGTGAAATAGAAACTGGGATTTCATTTTAAACTATATATTTTTTTTTAAAGATAGTCCTTTAAACATCAAATTATAACAACAAGAAGCACACATCTAAACAATTAGTCCACATAATGTGTGTTTTTTTTTTTGTTTTTTTAATTAGGAAATGGCAAATCTAGGGAACAATACTTTATCTAACTAGCTAACAATCAAACACTATGCAGTAAAAGGGTAGTTGGAAGGATCGCATCCTGCTACATTACATTACATCTGCAGACAGTTGTCACATTGCAAACTAAAACCCATATAGAATATATATTTGTAACACAGATACACAAACACAAAAAATCCATGAAGATAAACACTACATACCCACAGATACATCATCATCTTGAGGGAAGAATCAATGGCTTCCTGCAGTGGACGAAAATCTCCTTACTTTAGTAAGTTGCAAGAAATGAAAACCAATGATTTCCTTTTTTTCTTTCTTTTTTTTCAGCACTCTTTTTTATTATTATTATTATTTATAGCAATTATACTTTTAAAGGAGCTTCTTCTTTGGGTGGGTTTAAAAGGCTTCAGGATTTCTTCCTTATTCTTCTTTCTAACTGTTTTTCTCTTTTTTGGGGCTCTCTTTCCTCCCCTTTTACTGACAAGCCTTGCTAAGGTAACAGTTCTTGGTGTGTCTGTTAAATAAGGAGATCCGTGCGCCAAGGCAGTCAAGTACAACTGTGCAGTCAAAGTAAGAGAGAGGTGATGAGGGGGGTTGGGTGGGGAAAGGGTGCGTTCTCACAGATCCACACACAAGCACATACTGCACACACACATACAGAGCGAGCAGCATTCCCTTAACTGCAGGCCAGGAGGTCTCCTTTAGTCACTGCTAAATAAATCCTTCGACAGCCTGGGGGGGGGGGGGGGGGGGGGGGGGGGGGGGGGGGGGGGGGGGGGGGGGGGGGGGGGGGGGGGGGGGGGGG
>JAOYSI010000716.1:0-17895 GCA_025775065.1 Hiodon alosoides | reverse complement strand
TATAATAATTTGTTGTTAGTATTATTATATTCGAGGCGCACTTTTGAAGGAAGAACTAAAAAAAAAAAAAGATGTCTGATCATCAGGTCAGGGATGACAAAAGTCCCTGTGGATAGTATATTTACCAAAACAATCCATACTTATAGTAAACAGCCTTGGTAGGACTGTAAAAGCAATTAGGTAATTGCTGTAAAAATGATTTAAAGATAATTTTCCTTTACACCAAGGAGGAAATCCACGTTTTCCGTCACGTATTTCTGCATATTTTTAGATTTCGTAGATTTAAATAACGTAGCGCGGATAAAGAGAGGATTGTGGTTGCATTCCATGGCTGACCCAGAAACTAAACGTACCATGTCCGTGCTTTGCAGAACCGCAGGCGTGTATGTGTACTCGGGACAGATCATCAGCGAGACAGGGAACGCAACCACACGGACCCGCCTCGACAGTCATTAGCGGGAGCAAATCAGATAAACGCGGTACAAATATGATCAATACACAATTTTGGTTACCTTACAGTATATATAAGGCTAATGATTGCCTTAGCCACTTTTTAATTCGTTGCCGTGCATGTAATGGGAGTCGTGAGGCACTGCAGTCTGCTGGATAATAAGCTCATTGACCAGGAATAATAATACAAACAGCTGAAATTTTAATTGTAATTAAATAGTCAGTGTATATATGTATATATTTTTAAAATACAAACGTATATACACATACAAAACCTGTATTTTATTCAATCATGCTGCTCAAAGTAAGATTTCTGAAACATTGAAGAAGTTAGTTTGGAATATGTACATTTTTATTTTTTTTATTTTTCCAGACACCAGTTGGTCGGAGTTTCTTTGTTTTTTTTTCAAGAGAGAATTTAAGACAACATTTTTCCCCACAAACTTATAGCTATGCTTTCAAGCAAAGAGGGCCTCAGGACCTTCAGTCCAGCCATTCTCTGTGCCTGTTGTGCAATTACATTTTTTTACTAACTTACATTTACGTCTGCGAAGTGACGTTATGAGCTGATCACTGTTTTCCCAAGCTAAAACAATGGATGTGAACTTCACGACAGTCCTTGACAGGGGTTTATCGGAGAAAGACTCATCTGCACGCGTTCTGACCGGCTGCTTCTTGTCGCTACTCATCCTGTCCACCCTCCTGGGGAACACGTTAGTCTGTGCGGCTGTCACCAAGTTCCGCCACTTGCGATCCAAAGTAACCAACTTTTTTGTGATCTCGCTGGCTGTATCAGACCTGCTGGTAGCCATTCTTGTGATGCCTTGGAAGGCTGTGACAGAGATAGCCGGCTTCTGGCCTTTTGGCTCCTTCTGCAACATCTGGGTGGCATTCGACATCATGTGCTCCACGGCATCCATTCTGAACCTGTGCATCATCAGTGTGGACAGGTACTGGGCCATATCAAGTCCGTTCCGCTACGAGAGGAAGATGACGCCCAAGGTGGCTTTCGTGATGATCAGCGTGGCTTGGACCCTCTCCATCCTCATTTCCTTCATTCCTGTGCAGTTGAACTGGCACAAAGCTCAGACCACCAGTTACTCTGAGCTCAACAGTACCTATGGGGCTCCATTGACGGACAACTGTGACTCCAGCCTCAATAGGACCTATGCCATTTCATCGTCCCTCATTAGCTTTTACATTCCTGTTGCCATCATGATAGTCACGTACACTCGGATTTACAGAATTGCCCAAAAGCAAATCAGACGGATATCAGCCCTGGAGAGAGCGGCAGAGAGTGCAAAGAACCGTCACAACAGCATGGGGAATAGCTCCAACATGGAGTCAGAGAGCTCTTTCAAGATGTCATTCAAAAGAGAAACCAAAGTCTTAAAAACCTTATCTGTTATAATGGGAGTCTTTGTATGCTGCTGGCTGCCTTTCTTTATTCTTAACTGCATGGTACCCTTCTGTGAACAGACCCAACAGAATGGGAAAGCCGACTTCCCATGCATCAGCTCCACAACCTTTGATGTTTTTGTCTGGTTTGGCTGGGCAAACTCCTCGCTCAACCCTATCATATATGCTTTCAATGCTGACTTCCGTAAAGCTTTCTCTATCCTCCTGGGCTGTCACAGACTCTGTCCAGGAAGTAATTCCATAGAAATAGTCAGCATCAACAACAATGGAGCCCCGCCACCATCTTTTCACTATCAGCATAAAGGATACATCCCCAAAGAGGGAAATGCCTCTTACACAATTCCACATACCATCCTCTGTCAGGAAGAGGAGCTGCCGAAGGAGGATGACTTTGAAAATAAAACTCTGGAGAAGTTGTCTCCTGCTGTGTCAGGTAACTTGGACAGTGAGGCCGACGTCTCCCTGGAGAAGATTAACCCTATAACCCAAAATGGACAACACACAACCTAAGTAAGACTGTTCACTCATGTAAACATTGTAACATTTTAGGATAAAGTCTAAAAATGACGAGAAGGGACCTAAATCCACAAGTGATTTGAACACTAGCCACTTACGTGCAGAATTTGCACACTGATCTTCACAGAGGACCTTAAATTTTGTGTAGCAGTCTCTCTACAGAATGTTAAAAGAAGCACTTTAAAAAAAGAAAAAAACTATCTGCAAAATGTTTTTTATATTTGATAGAAAGCTAAATACTACACTATATAGATGGATCAATATTTGAATAAGTAATTAAAATGTCAAATGTACCCAGAGGAAAAAAATGTGCATGTTAAAATTACATTGAAAGGAAATTGGATACCTACCAAATATGGGATTACCTTACAGCAAATTAGCAATTTAGTAAAGCTATTATTGTAGGTAAGTTAATAGTGCTTTATATACATATTTACAGTTCAATTTACATACTTTTGCCAACTGTTAGATTAAATGGTTTGGAATATGTCGCTGTGAACTGTGAAATGTACTTATTATACTAATTATATTATTTTTTAATTCTGCTGATTAATTTTTGGCAGTCCTGTTAATCATTAACTTCTAAATGTATGTTAGTTTGGGCCTATAATGCATCGCACTATTACAACCCTCATTAGTGCTTATGTTTCCATCCAATAATTTAGTAATTGGTATTTGGTAATCAGCAGATTTTTTGTCATGAAGGATTAACAACATTTTCATAGAGATGGGTGCGCACATTTCTACGTAATTAATCCAAACATTATTCCACTATTTAAAATTTTTTATTTAATAATTGTTTTTGTGTTTATCCTAAAATTGTTTGTATACCCACGTGTGTTAACATGTTGATTGAAGCTTTAAAAAAAAAAAAAAAAAAACAGAAAAAAATGTATTAAATGTAACTTGGACAGGTATTAAGAGAGATCAAAATAATTTTCTATTTCCTGTGATGATAAACAAACAAACAAAGGATCTGTGCAGTAGTTTTCAATGCGACAGAGGCAGCGCACGAAACGGCCGGCCTTATGAGGATCTATTAAATAATTGTTTTGTTAATACCACAAGCAGTGAAAGGACGTGAGCTGATAGCAGCTGTTTATTCTGACCAAACGGGCAAAGAAACGCCTGAACAAACCCCTACTGTATATCCAGGTGGAGAAAAGGACCCTTCACTTCATGCAGTATTGTTATCATGCTCATTATTACATATTCTACCTCAACACCAAAGGTATGAATTTCTCTCCATTTGTTTTCTTTCGCTGTTTATTTGAAAAAAAAATGAATGGGAAAAAGTCTTAAATCGGTATACATGTAACTGTATTATGTAATGTGTATGCCATTAAGTGCAATGTATGGGACAATTTAAATTTTTATCACTTCAAAATTTTTACCTATTGTGGTCATTTGACTTGTAGAAAATCCACAAAATAAAATTAGAAGTGATCCAAAATGAATCTGGCCAGAAGATAAGTCTATTTTCCCCTGCTTAAGAGTGGCCAATCAATTTATATTTTATAGTTCCATTGCATTGAAGTGTGCATTAATATGATATTGACTTATTGATAATCAATTTGTTATTTAAACTTTTGTTAAATTATGTTTTGTTAAAATGCTGAGGTATAAAGTAGATTATGGGAGGAAATTAGTGCTCCGTGAGAAGTATTTTAGATACAATTCCTAACTACATTTCAGCTGCTGATGGGGCACCTTATGAACCAGATTTTATGGCTTGAAACATTCTGACTAAAAGAAATGTGGCAAAGCATTTTGGAATTGCCTGCTGTTGTGCACTCGTTGAGAAAATGCAAGAAAAGTTCTTAAGAAAGGTGGGATATTTTAAAATGAAATGTTTTACATGCAAGATCTGAGAGCTACAACAATATTGTCAACATGCAAACATACTTTTGCATTAACCTTGCATTCTGCACACTTGGAATTATGTTGGTTAACTTACACAGGTTATTTGAACAGAAATATCAGAAGGAAAATACAACATTGAAAGAGATTGTTGGGAAATGTTCTGGGGTCAGGAAGCTACGGGGGCAATCATGCATGGAGACAAAGCTGCGGTCCACAGTATTTACACGCACACCCGTAGACAAAGCTGGGGTCCACAGTGTTTATGGGCACACCCGTAGACAAAGCTGGGGTCCACAGTGTTTATGCACACACCCGTAGACAAAGCTGCGGTCCACAGTATTTATGGGCACACCCGGTAGACAAAGCTGCGGTCCACAGTGTTTATGCGCACACCCGTAGACAAAGCTGCGGTCCACAGTGTTTATGCGCACACCCGTAGACAAAGCTGCGGTCCACAGTATTTATGCGCACACCCGTAGACAACCACACCATTACAGGATCAAGATGCAGTCTGCCATCAAAGCCATTTATCCGCCTTAAAAAATGTATTCCCCCCAAAAGAAAATACTTTTCTTTTGTGCACTTAGATTTAGTTTGGACCCATGACGTTGTGAGATATGAGACGGCTTGGGTGCACCCGTGACCATGAGAAGGGATGGACCATAACCTAAACAACCCCATCTCCCAGAGGATGTGCTGACCAACAAGGCCTCCGTGCCAATACCCACAGCAACTTTGCCTCCGACTTATACTCGTCTAACCAGGGTTTTTTAACCAATTAATGTGATGATGAGATGTGTGTTATGAGAGTATTACTCTGGTTTTCATAATATGACAAACTTTACCAAACATTCTGACTACTCTGCTCAATGCATTCAGGCACTCCAGTTTATAATAATATGTGAACAGATACATTCAAATACAATCAATAATCATAGCCTGGTAATCAATGCAAGTCGTCATACAGTAATACAGTGGTGATATACTGATAATGTGATTAACTTATATAAATGTGAGATTATGTGTCAGTATATGGATAAATCCTAAACAACAGATTAACATGAAGTAAATATGTGAGGATTGTGTAAAAAATAAGTGGTTGTAATGATGCGTAGAAACCGGGCCTCGGTCAGGCTATTCAGGAGACACAAATTAACACTATAATTAGGTACTTACAATCAGACAAGCTCCTTTTTTTGAGAGAATCTTTCCTGAAATTTTTCCTTCACTTTATAATGTCTGCCATTTGAAATCTCTGATCATATCAGTTTCTGCAATTTTCCTATTTAGGAAGGGAAAAATGCGGTCTTCCTGTGTCTGACTTTGGGAGACGCTTGTCAAATTGGGAGCATTATGCAGAAGAAGAAAAAATATATATATATTGTACTGTCTTGGACTTTTTACAAAAATATTTGTTGATTTTGGGTTTGTTTAACCTAAATTTGTAAACATGACATTGCTTTCAACTTTGGGGGGTGTGATTTACAGTGAAATGGAAGGTCAGCTATTTAACTGTGTAAAGCTAATAGCTAGACTGAAATCAAAATCTGTAGTCTAGCTATTATTTATCGTTAGCAATATTTGCTTGTGGGGCCAACATAAATTCAAAATTTTCAACATTATATTTGTATTAAGTTTGGTCTGAATTTGAATTTGTAACTAGATTTGTAATCTAACAGCCTTTTAGTCTGTGTTCTGTTCAATGGCTTTTAACCTTTTAACCATCCACAATGTCTTTCAATAGTTTTCAATATTTCTTGATCTATGATCAAGTTGATTAATCGCCCTGGTTAGGAGACATTTTATTTTATGTAACTATACCGTATGTTCTACTGAATGTCAAACCAAAACCAACATCAAAAGTGATTATTGGATATATCTTCATCTAATTATTTTATTTATTAGGCTTATTATTTTAAAAAAAAATGTTAACCTGTACTTCACAGGGAAACAGATTATTAAACAAATGTCAATTTTGTCGCAGATTATGTTCTTCTCTCTGTGTTTTATTTAGAATGCTTTTATGAGGCATGTGGTAATTGGGTTGTGATGAATAAGCTCTCCAAGGAGGGCAACTTTATTATTTGTTTTCCATTACGCCAAAAATTTAATCTCCAAAAAAAGAAACTGGAAACAATTTCTCCAGGATTATGAAAAGTAAAAAAGATGAGGTGACATAGGAGTGCTGATGTTTCTGTTGTTAAAAAAAAAACCGAAACGATTTGGTTATACATACACTACATTATAATACGATATACATTTAAACTGTAATAGTTTCAGATAATTACAAGTCTACCTCAACATCCAACATATAAATAAAACTGTAGGAGTATTGTACAGTGTTCACAAGTGCTTTGCATCTGAAAACGGTTAACCGTGTGTTGTAAACTCTGTGTACTGTTTTAAAGTGTGGGTTTGTCCAACAGTCAACTTCCAGAAATGCCTAAAGTACCCATGCCGCTTAAACATAATGAAATTAAAACATAACGGATTAAACAGAATCAAAGATAAAAATAACAATAGTTTTTTAATAAAAATTTTAAAAAGCATTCCTACAACAATTACCATCATTCCAATTTCAAAACTGTAAATATATGTCCTATTATGATACTATTTGAATAACAAAACTGTGTGTTTTTAATATTGACGTTCTCAGTGAACAGCCCAATTAATTTAGTCCTTGCAAATTAAAAGAGCTTTTAAATGCATATGTTATGTAAACAGACTGCGCCGTTTTTGCTAATGTCATTAATTTTGTCATCAGACATCAATGAGCCACCAAATGGTCAAGGTATTGACCAGACGTAACCAGACGACTGAGGGTTCAAATGCAACTACTGTTGTATTCCTACTAAAATTGCTTCTGTGAGCATCCAGCAGTATACACGTTTCAATGTATGTCTCTCCATATAAAATCTGAAAAACAAAACATCAGTACAATAATAATAATAATAATAATAATAACAATAATAATAATAATAATAATAATAATAATTGGGAGAGTGCTGTGTTAAAATTGAATCAACGGTAATAACTACAAAAATCCTGACAAATTCACTTAGAGGGACCAGTTGCCCAGAAATCCCAAAGGAATTTGCCCCACCTGGAATTTCTGGACAAAGGGCATTAATTAGGCAGAGCTTCTAAAAAGCTAATTTTATATCCGATCAACCTTAAAACTGATCATATAGAATACAATCATGGACTATAATAAATATTCTATCAAGAGGGAATTTTGAATGAGCCATAATTCCTTTTTAACGAAAGGCCATCTGATTCCGAAGCAATTAGGAAGATATCTGATCAGTTCAGATAATCCAGGTTCACTCATTCAGTTAATTAATTAACAATTCAATGCAACCAGATCTGGAAGAAAGTGTTTGACTGTTTTCATATGTGATATCTTGTTAACAGGTTTCGCCAAGGTTATGGTTCAAAGGACACAATTTAGTTATTAAAATAAAAATAAGGTAGATGGGTTTGTCCTGTTTTGCAATTCAATCCAGTACATAATAAACCTCACATATGTATCATATATATTTGCAATTAAATAAATATAACAATGTGAATTTCATTTAGACATATTAATATTCAACATATTAACAGATTAGTTAAAAAAAGGTCCGGCTTGAGGTTTTTAATTGAAAAAAGTTTTAACCCTGAAATTTAACAGGGAGTAGACAAATTGACATGATATTTATTCATCCAGATAAGGTTCACAGAGCATCAACTTAAACCACAGAGGATCCAAAGCAACAGGCAGGATACATCCGGGGGTGAGACGCCAGTCCATCGACAGGGCAGGATACGTACAGACACTCACTCACACACACAGAACCAATTGAGCTAACGCACAAGTCTTTGGACAGCAGGAGGAAACCCACATGAACACGGGAAGATCCTGAACACGATAAACTCCACACAGACAGCGACCGGAGTTGTTTTCAAACACTGCGCGCCTGCGGTAGCAAATCCAAACACAGAGCCACCGTGCCACCCCTGTGAGCATTATTTATTGGTAAACTAATACCATTGAGAACAATGATAACAATACTACATATCACAGAATTTGTTGTGAGTAGAAAAATGTGAGTAGAAAAACCCACCTAGAGGTATCGCTGCAAACACAATCAACGAGACTGAGTGAAGAAACACTAAACAGACAACTCAAGGCCCCAGCCCTGACACGCTTACAAAGCTTTAAATATGTCAGACTTATTCTGCTCTGTATGCTCTCTTTATCTGTATGGTATTCATAACTGGCAGTTGCCTGTACCCTTTTAAAGCAGAACCGCAAAGCACTGAAAGGTATACCTATGTTTAGCTACAGTGTATACACTTGCAGAGTGTGTGTGACATCGCAGAAGTATTAAAAATAATTTATTGTGTGCTTCCATTGCCATATGTCTTCAGAGACGAGTTCTACTAATGCTTCGTTGGCTGCTTAAAGTGAGAATTTACCTCAATGTAGTCAATCTTCTCTTAAATGTAGGCCACATTTATAAAATCATAGTGACTTGGCAGAGACAGAAAATGACCAAGTGTGCTCTTAGGATGACAGCTCTGTATACTATAATCATCTTTGCGTATCGTCACGGTGAAAATATACAGCATAATGAATTGCAATTATTTTTTTTTATTTTTTTTTTGCTGTAAAATTTATGTATATCTTGAACAAGAGCATTTTACTGTTAATCTGTGTTGTTTTGGGACCTCATTGAGACCTACATCAGCAACCAGACCAGGCTAAAAAGTTTTGTTTAACTTGGATTTCCATTATACTTACATTCTCAACAAACATAAAAATAACACAAAACCTGTCTGATCCTTTCAATTTTCAAATCCACCTGCAAATGAAAGTCTGAAACATAAAGTCGGTGTCCTGAGAAGAAGCTGTCCCGGCTGTGAAAATATCACCATGCTAGGCTCATAATCAGATTCAAAAACATGTCCTTGGTAATCTATTAAGTAAGTAAACTACCAGTCATTTTAATCAACATGAACTGAGGTTGCATTCTTGGGAAGGGTTCAGAGGATGACTCAGAACGTTCATGCACAGTGTTCCCAGTAGGAAGCAGAGAGAAGGTCAGAAGGCTATTCTGTCTGAAAGGGACTAAAATACATAAAGTGACACAAAGGATGGACTCCCATAGGGAACGGTAATTTGACTCTTTTTTTTCAACTTCCTGCTGTAATTATTATTTGAATTCCACTTTAAAGCCTGGCCTACTCCGCTGGAACATTGTGTCCGACAGACTGTTAGCCAGTTAATTAATTTGACTATGGGTTTTGGTGTAAAGCTTTTTCTCATTGATAACAACTCGAAAACTGAAAAATGCAGAGTTGGAGGGATAATTTCTGTAAGGATGGATGCCAGTGTGCATTTGAAATTGTGCAACTCTTTAGTTTTAACATGACTTTGTAAGTCTTTAAATCTAGCAAACTAATACATTTTTAGAAGGCAATTTCGATGGCCTGGAGATTTTAATAGTGAAACTACATCGACTTAATTTGACAATAACCACTGTCTTCTTCCTTCACAAGATCCTTTACTAGCCAAATTTGCCCTGCACGTATTTTTCTATATTTATATAATAGGTTTTGGGCTAAACTACTCGTTATTTAAAAAAAGAAAGAAAAAAAAGATAAGATCAATCATGATCAATCAATCAAATCTGATTTGTTATAGAGCATTTTTTCAATTGAATTGTCACATAGGGTTTGACAGATAGCATTTTCAAAAGAAAAAAAAAACCCCAGAGCCAATCTATAAAAAAAAAATAATACATTCCCTGACCCCAGAGCCAGTCGAGGAAAATAGTATGATAGTGGAAAAATCTATAGATGAAACCAACTTTTAAAGTGGTAGCGCACCCATATAAAGAATCACCACCAACTGACATTTATCAGTCTCTCACATCAAATTGCATTACTTATGTCAATCACATTTTGGAGTGGGGCCACACATCCCCTATGTGTATCTATCACATATTAGTCAAAACTTAATTAGCCTTAAACTACAGCTTCTCTTTTTTCACCGGAATTTCCTCACTGACACAAACTGCCCGTTTCTAAAGGAAGAAGTTAGTATTCCCATTCAGTCTGAAGGCTGACTGCTGCTTTCTCTCCGGGTGGTCTCATGTGTTGTGTCAGACTGTCCTTCCAGATTCTGATTAATACGAAAACCATTTCTCAGCAAAGTGGAGCAGGTCATCGATTCCAATGAGCGCGTAATCGGCAAAATAATTTAAATGATTTGATTGAGCCTCTGAATTCCCAAATGACTGTTGTATTAATACAGATTTCCATTGGTAGAGCTGAGACCTACACCTCCTTTTGTTTTTTTGCCAATGAGGTGGCCATGCATTAAATCTTAATTTTAAATTAAGCAGTGTCACAGCAGAGGTTGGACACTTTGGCATTTGCAGATTAATGGGCTTTACATGGCCATTTTTAAAGTTCACACATTTTTGTTTCAACTTCCGAGAGATGATTTTCACAACTAAGGATTAATAAAGCGTTTTTTTTCAGGAGCGTTATACAAATCATATTACCTGTAATAAATGGTGAGGCTGTGGCTTTTACACACAGAGATGCACTTCATTAAGTTAATGAGGCGATATCTTACAGCGAGTCACAGCAGTTTCTTTTCAACTGTGTTCCTTTTGTGTTTATTAGATTTGTCTGTAGAGCCAGCTGTTATTACCTTATTAGATTCCAAGAACCTGATGAATTTGTAATTACACTTAAGCACCATGTGGAACGTAATTGCCCTTAAACCTATCTCTTTCCTTTAGAAGAGAAGTCCCCAATGTCACACGTCAAAGTGCAAGACAGAATTTTCATGTGTGAACCCGCTGGCATAGCCAACATCAAACCCCTAGGTCGGGCATCACTTATAATGGCTAAATTCAAATTGGGACTCACGGCACAAACATTTACAAAGACTCAGATGACTTTGTGTTAGTTCAAGCATTTTCAGTTTTGTAATAAAGGTTATTTGAATTTCCCTAGGAACTTGTTTCCCTAATTTTTAAACTATTAATTCAGCGTATCAAATTGTCATAAATTCGCATTCGTTACACTGCTATGACATGCATTTTTGAAGGTTTTCAAGTTTGTCTGTGGCATTTAAGCATTTTCAGGCAAGCAGTGGAGGATGAATTTGAGCTGGAGAACCCTAAACACCCCCATAAGGTAATGACGATCAATCAGAAACTGCTGAGGAAGGGATGTCACATGACTGGATGATCCCAGGACACACAGTCAGCACACCAGTAAAACAGAAATGAAAAAAATGGTTGGGTCATCAGCCTATGAAAGAACCTGATTCCAGTAGACAGCTGCTCTCCTTTGACTGTGCTTGGAGCCACGCAGCTCAGCAGAGCAGAGGTGACACACACTCATTTACTTGAACCCCATTGTTTCTTCCTCAGAAAAGCTATTCAAAAAAAAAAAAGATTATTAAATAATGGATACTAAGGTGTTGAGAGCATATATATATATTTATAAATTTTTTTAAATAACGTTGTTGCCATATACAGCCACTTATTATTATTGTGTTTGCTTTGCTGGGAGTCAACAGTAAGTTTTCCTACAGTCAACATGTTAGATTTCTGTTTACTCTTGTAAATACAGCAAAGAATAACAATCACACTCAAAAGCCTACTGTGATGTGTTTTAGGTTGACTTTGACATTGACCTAGCTCCCAAATAAAGGAAAAACTGAGAGAAGATAAAGATTGCAAAGCGGTTGTCACCGCTGAATATAAATGTATTGTAAATGAGTGTGGATTGCGTGTGGGAGAGAGATTAATGCTGTCAGCAGAATGCCAACATGTGGTCGACTGTTTTTCTTTCTCCAAATGTTCCATATGATAGGATTTAAATTAAATGAAATGAAAGCAAGTAGATGGGTTCATTAAAGCTTTCAGCAAACAAATTATTATCGCTGAAATGTTATGAACAGGTTACATATGAGTGAAGGTGGACCCTTTAAGATACAGGAAAAACAAAAGTATTGTGAGCAGTTATAAAGGAGGGTTTACAACTTGAGTTTTATACATTTGTTTGGGGGAGGTGGGCAGTTCAGAAAACCACCATGTTCCTTGCTTTCACTTAAATAACCCTTTGTTAACCTACCTTTACCAGCGCAGACTATGCACATTGTCACAGTCTATAGAACTCATTTTTCTCAATGATTTGCTTCATTTACCTGAACCTGTTTCACGTTTCACTTAAAATAAACAAGTCTGTAGAGGGACCATTAAAAAAACTAAACAAAACAAAAAACGTGATGTTAGTTCAAAAGAGTACAAGACAGCAGCTATTAGGATGTTTACCAAGCTCAGTTTGCAAATCTGGCTTATGTATTTATGAGATGAATGCACTAAATATCGGGTTCATTAATTGTTCCGCTGAATTACTGATTTCAGCGTTAATTGTGAGGGTCATTTATTTGTTAAAATGTACCGCCTCTGAGAACCAAGCGTTTAATTTAATTTTTTAAAGCTTAATTTCTTGTGGTAATATAACTTCACGTGCCAACATCCCTTTCTATAAATTTTATTCAGCTTCTACATCTGGGTTCTGTGTTTTTCAGTTTTCCTCTGGAGATAATTCATATCCTATTTTTGCACTGAAGGGGTATTTACTTTAGTTGACAGCATAATTAGGTATGTTCTTAATTAAGTAGACGATAAATGAACGGTTCGTAATCGTGCAATGGACACAAGAACAACAACCCCCCCCCCATTAACACCGCACACAATCTGTCCCCAAGGCAGGTAATTCAAACGATGCTCTGGAGATAAGATCGCTACATTGTAACAATACGGGGCGTCTTTAGCCAAGGGGTTGTTGGTAAGGTTCGTTCAGCATCCTGTTATCCTGGCCAACACTGCAGAAAAAGGCTACATGTCTACATGCGGGTGGCCACTGGCCAATTCAATGTCAATTAGCAGCTCTTAGTAAACAGCTGATCCATTGTCGCCATTCATCATACAGAACATGACCTAAAAGCAGCTAGCGTAGCGTAGCGTTTAATGTTTCCCATCTTGGTGTGCCAACAAACATGGCTTGGTGTGCCGTGAAATATGATTAAAAAAAATTATAATAATAATTAATATAATATATAATAATATATACATATATGTGGCTTGCAGCTATATTTATGGTTATTATTATTGTTTGAACTTTCTTACAATCATTATATTGACCGCAGTTAATATTACCAATAATATCAATTCTATATATATATATATATAATTGTTAATATTAACTACTGTCAATATAATTATTGTATTAAAGTATAAACATTAATAATAATAATAAATATAGCTGCAAGCTACAGAAGCCAAAGGATTCTACCAAAAAATGTAAATGGCAGAAATTCAGTATAATATAGATTATTATCTGTAATAATCTAAACTCATATCATTATAATATAGATTATTGCAAAATCAAAAGATAAAATGCTAAATGTTTTAATTTACTTCAGGATGTAAACAGTACTGTCAGTGGAAAAGACGGATTCTTAAAATAGATAGCGGGTTGAGAGCGATCCACTGTCCCAATCAGACTACTGGATTTATTGATTCACATAAGGTTACCATTGCATGCTATTTCCACTAGTGACTCAGACTTCCAGGCTTGGGACTTTGTTTCATGCATGCAAAACATTGTTAGTGATTATAATAAACAGGAAATCAGGGGTAGCAGTTACCGGTCGTGATCCACTGGTGGATGGACAGCAATGTTCTAGCCATGAGCAAAGCACTTAACCTCAACTTGCAATTTTATAACAGAGTACTTTCTCAGGATAATCTCCTGCTGTGAACTCGATTGCAAAAATAGGTGGAATTTGGACCCTACTTTAATACAATAGTCAGTCAAGCAGCCGCTCACCCAAATGTAGGAGCAGCAAAATTAGTCCCTGCATCAGATATATGAGCATTAGCGGGAGTGCCTGCAGGCTTGCAGTGTTGTCCAGAGGGCCATGCCTTTCCTCAAATAGCCTCTCGTGCGAGCTGTGAAGCCTGGAGTGTGGAAAAGAGACGGGTGGCTTGAAGGCGACTAGGATCAGAGGAGCCTAGTTGTTCTAACTTGCCCTCCCCACATGTAGTTGTGGGAATTGTAGAGATGAATTAGCACAATTGGCAATTCCAGAATGGTACTAAAAAGTACGTAAGTTTAGAGTTATAAATAGGGTCTGAATTACTGAACATTCCCCGAAGGTTCGCTGGGTGTGTCTCTACACAACCCTTGCATGGCCTTCAGACGGACACGCGCTTCAAAAATATTGTAGAGATCCTCAAGCTTCACTAAGAGGCAGTGATGCAGTAACTTGATGCTAACACTGGAGATCGGCGTTAACATCTAACTGAGGCTTGAAACCCTGGGTTATAACAGTATGTGTTTTACAATATTGTGAACTAATAATCATTTTTACAATGTTACAAACAGGCATATTCATACATTAATCTTAATTTTTCCACACATATTTTTATGTGTGCATATAATAAAATAAAATATATATTTGTATATGCATCAGGGCAAAGGGACTGCCTGTAAAATACTCAACAGAGAACAATGCCATAAAACAAACTAGAAAAGCTGGTGTCATTTTGAATTCTTTTTTTGATTTACAATATTGCTTTTTACTCAATTCAGACAGTTGAAGCTTATGGGATGGGGCCCAGGATTTTTTTTTTTATTAGAAGGGAATATTAGGAACTGCCTTTAAAAAGTCTGGATGGTCAGGTGCCAAATAAAACAGGGAGGAGTCTTATAAGACTTGAAGACTAGACAATCAGACTTCACCTATATTTCCAAACTATGCATTCCTGTCAGCGCAAATTATGAATATTGAGAAAAACTTATTTGGAAATCGACGGTGCTTATTAATTTGCTTTCTTCTTTACAATAGCCAGTTTAATAGTTGCTGATGCAGAGTAAATCTGCACATTGCCAATAATGTAATCCATGAAAAAACATTTCACTGCACAGGTGACATTTATGAAATCCCTGTAAAACAGCCCAGGTCCCATCACACCAATCGCTGGACACAGAGACAGACGGAGACAATTTGGATACTATTGTGAGTTAAGACTTTGGGGAATCATTTAAATAATCGGATATTCATGTATGCTACTGTGCTATATTTATTTTTTGTTGCTGAGTTTTGTAAACAGTATTTTCGATCAACAAGTGTGGTGAACCTGCAGTGAGTATAGAAAAGAGAGATCTGATGGTGATGTAAGAGAGAGAGAGACACCATAGAGCAGAGACTAAGGCAAGGAGTTTAATAGGGTTTAATAAAACGTCTGTATTCAGTTTAAGTAGCTTGCCCGCATTTCACCCCGGCCTGGCCTGATTTTTGTTTCAAACTCTTTTATGCTTCTATTACAATATACTTACAGGCGTCACACGCTTCAAATATATTGCGGCGACAGACAATGTGTGCATATAATATACACATATATTATTTCAACAAAAATAAACCGCCAGTATTTTCTGAACCATGTCTGAGCCAACTTTTAACTTAGTACGATATTACATTTCTTAGTCCATAGCAAGAGTTATGTTAACTTCAGCGGCCAAGCTTGTAGAAATAACTTTTTAATTTGTGTTCTATTTTCGTATGGAGCTGCATACATCCCTCATTATAATGATGCTTTCTATTAGTTTCAAATGACCCCGTAATATTACTGTTAGGGCATTCATGTAGGTACCTTATGTTTTATTTGAGAAGTTCTTGTTATATAGATTATGCTTTATAAATACAGAACATGGAAATAATAATTTAATTGAAAAAAAACTAAACAAAAATAAGACATAATTTGGAGCTTAAGTACTTTTTTTTTTTAAATAGCTATAAAAGCATTTTATTTGTAGTTTGAAATCAGCAATGTCCATTATTTTTTCTTAACTGTACTTTCATACAATACGTGGTTTAAGTGGTATTTAGGCACCCTGTGAAATATGAATAAAACAGGAATATCTTTTACTGTGTTGAGACAAATTTATGCACTCCTGGTGTGATCGAATAAAGGCATAATCTGTCTTCTCTGCGCTTGATGTTCAGGGACAGCTATACGTTGGAGACTCCCCTCTGACAATCCTTACAAATCTACACTCACAGCGTGCACTGCTAAAATCATCATTCATGTAGCAGCAAGGGCTGGGGCATTACCAGTTATTTATGATTTATTTGGTTGTCAAACATACACAGTGGATTCCAGATCGTGTGGCGCCAAAAGGTTTATTATGATGGCGCACAGTGGTAAATTTAAATAATCACAAATTATGCCTGCACATCACATCTGTGCTGTCATCCAGCATGTGATTTGGATTGTTGTTTAGTTCTTGAGAAGTTTTAGCAAATATATCCCTGGTAAATTTTGGACTGCTATAAGAGGTCAAGGCACAGGGTGATGACGCTGTTATCAGCTATGACCATCTTGCTGTGAGGCCCAGGGATGAGAAGGAAATCCAGGAGAATGAAGAGATCATATGCCAATCACAACAGTTTTTATAAAACTGTATTCTGACAGTCTCATCGTCTCAGTGAATAAATCAATCACATTTTATCATGATGTATACCTATAATATGAACTCTTTATTATATCTGAAAATTTTCTGCTCTTCACTTTCCAATGTTGATGTGATAGATTGACTGGAAATGAACTATCAAAGTTTTGAAAAACATTTTCCATTTTCCATTAGCTCAATGATGAAGAGATTGCTCAGTCTGAAGCATCTAGCTGGAATGGAATACCTTATGCTATAGACTTAATTGACTAATTTGAGATTGCTCTGATCAGAGAAAATAATATATTGTAATGTTTTTCTCTCTGGAAGGGATTCTGTTATAAATGACTATTCTGGAATGAAAGCAAATACTTTTGAATAATTGTAGGTATGATCTTTTAGATGCCGGTGATTCTCAGCATGCCTGTTACAAAATTCCTGTCACTGATGGAAGTCCACTCCAATTTATGGAGTTGTCTCATTCTGGCCAGTTTCAATCTACCCCTGTGTCTTGTAACAAATGTACATGGCATGTTATTATCTCTGAAAAACAACACTTCAATCCATGACAGATATAATTCTAAGCTGGCAAAAGGAGTGTCTGATTTCATTGGCACACCACATTTTTCACATCTCTCATTTGCTAAGGGCATTTTTCCAAACTGAAGATGGCTAGAGCTGTCCCAGTTCATAAAGTTGATGATCCAGCCAACTTCACAAATTGTGGACCAATCTCAATTCTGCCGGCTATCTCAAAAGTGTAAGAGAAGTTTGACTATAACAGACAAATGAACTATCTACAAAATATATTTTAAGGAAAGTCTGCTACATAAACATCTGCATTTTTAGAAAATTCTACTAATACAGCTGCTACATATTTAATTGATGAAATTCATAATTCAAATGATCACAAAGATCATAATTTTTATGGATAATTTTATGGATTTGACCCCACTGATTATAATATTCTACTTCAAAAACTTAAACCTATAGGTGTGAATGAACAATCTCACTTTCCTTCTCTGACTATTTAAAGGATAGAATGCAACTTTCAAAGAAAAGCCTCTAGTGATTAATTGTGGTGTGCCACAAGGATAAATTCTTGGACCCCTATAT
>JAOYSI010000715.1:5460-17897 GCA_025775065.1 Hiodon alosoides | reverse complement strand
GAGAGAGAGACAGAGAGAGAGAGAGAGAGAGAGAGAGAGAGAGAGAGAGAGAGAGAGAGAGAGAGAGAGAGAGAGAGGATTAAATAAATCAGGACTACGTTTTTTTGTTGCTAAATCGCTAATTTTGCTGAACGCAAATCTTTCCGTTTTCCCTCCCAGAATGACAGGCCTCGGCCCAGCCTCATCCGCCGCAGAAACAGACGCAAAAAGTGATTACGACTACGTGTAGAAACTGATCAGCAGAGCCGCCCATTGCCATTTTAATATAAGAAGAGGCCCTAAATATACGAAGTACAGATACACGAAATACGTACGTTTCGCGTGTCCCCCAACCGAGCAATATGTTCTTAAAACACACAATGGAGGAATTATTCTGTCAAGGTCAGGCCACTAGCAGGAGTAGTGGGAAAGAGAAGGACGGATGTGAGAAATGTTTAAGGGATAGGCTACTTATTCATAACCACTGCTTAATATCGTAGCAACCGTATAATGCCTTCACCCAACGTCCTTCTGCACCGTTACCCACAATTATACCTTCGTTAAAGGATAATTTAGTACCAGATACGTGACATCAATTTGAAAACTATGAGTGCCATCTTATCCCCTAATGCGCTAAGATGGGCAGGGCTTGATGGCAATAATTTTGGACCGTTATGCATTAACTCGATGACCACTTGTGAAACGCAAACTTCGTAAAAATTGTATTAATACTAATTACCAGCAGAGAGCAATTACATTATAATTTTCCGTGTTTTGCGTATACACCGGGAACGATTGATTTATACGATCTTTGTAAATTAGTAAGAGAATGTCGTGATTCTCCATTAAGGTATTTCCAAATTAATTAAGATAAACCCTTTGGATTTAATGTAATAATACTTTTGAAAATACACTTACCTGTCCTTTGTGAGCCGGTCTACTTCGTGTATATGAGTCATTGGAGTGCCTACCGCTAATGGGGATTCTAATTTTTAACGCATTAACTAACATATTGCTAACGCGTGTTTCAGTAGTTTCGATTTAAGACTAAATCCAGCGTGCTTTGCCGTTCTGTTAAGGTTAAATAAACTCTCAAATGACTTTTCCTCGTCTCGAAAAAGCACATCCCAGTCAACCAATTAGACGTGATTGCTCGCAGGTGCGCGCAAGTTTGTATTTCTTGATACCGAAATGTTAGTTTTTTTTGTTTGTTTTTCTGTAAAATAAACTTTGAGACACGAGTTGTGTGTGAATTTAATGAATCTATCCCGCTGGTCAGAAATGCAAGTGTGCTGCATCAGCGGGTTTTGTATTTGTCTTTTAAAAAATTATTTTATTATGATTACTGCAAAATACCTCACCACTGCTCAAAAGTATGATCATAGTCATCAGTCAAATGGCCTTTACAAATTTAGTTTTATATTTGATATTTATGTAGAAAAATAAACATTTTTAGTCCTATAATACAATATTTTCTATGCCATTGGGCAAGATGGTTTTCATCCTCATCTCTTCAATCAGAAGGTTCTATCTGTGGTGTGTCATTGTGATGTCACAGGGCGATCATGTGATGTCACAGGGCGATCATCTGATGTCACAGGGCGGTCATCTGATGGAATGCTGACCGATTAACACAAAATAGAGGGACTAAAAAAGGTCAATAGTATTTTTGTATTGAACCTGAAGGGCCAATAGTAGCCAATAGAGGTCTTGGTGGAGTACCACTGGGTTTCATCATTACTCGGTTCATCAGCTAATGAGCTAGCAGATGGATTATGAGGAGGAGCTCTCGGAGGAAATAGCGACCCTCGACGACGGAGGGCAACGCGAACTAGAAACATATGAAGAGGAGGAGGAGGAGGAGGAGGAGGAGGGGCAAGGGGGGGCTGTCTCCTGCTGGGCTTCCATTCCGGACGTGTGCTTGCGCGAGGCCTTCTGGTGGCTGGGTGACCCTGATCGGGTGCGAGCCGCTCTGGTGTGCAGACACTGGCACTGGGTGATGCGCTCCCCGTCGCTCTGGCGGAAACGCACCTTCACCTTCTCCGGCCGCTGCTCCAGGAGCCGGCGCTCCCTGCTGGAGAGCGTGGTTTGCTACGCCCAGTCGCTCGGCAACTACCTGGAAGACCTGGAGATCCGCTTCTCCCACCCGCTGACCTCGCTGGTGTCCCGACGCTTCCAGCTGACCCTCCGCACCTTCCTGGCCGCCATGCAGAAGACCAACGGCCACCTGCGCTCCCTCACTCTCGACAACATGGAGCTGGACCGTGTCGTCTGGTGCCCGAGCGTCCGCGGCGTCCTGGTTCGCAGCCTCACCTGCTATCTGCGCAGGGAGAGCTCTCACCTGGACTACCTGAGCCTGCGGGGGGCCAGGCTCAATCTCCCGCAGGGCCTGGATATCCTGGAGGCCGCGTCACATCTTCATCTCCAACAAAGACAGCACCTTGGCATTTCTACAATGATCCTGGAGGACTTCTTCTCCCAGCGCATCACCGTCTACAGCCACCCAGCCTTCCTGCAGGTCATGCAGCGGTTCAGGGGCCTGTGCGCGCTCACACTGAACTACAGTTGCGTCTCAGGCGAGCTGCTGGAGGGCCTGGCAGTGTCTTGCGTGGGCCCAGGCAGGATGGGGACACTGCGGTCTCTCACGTTGCTCTGCCACGTCCACGAGCCCCACGGCCAAGTGGTTCGGGGAGAGGCCTGGGCACGGCTGGTTAAGAGCTGCCCCCACATGCGGGTCCACATCTCTGTGGACCGCATCTTCGACATGGCCCGGCTGGAAGGAATCCTGCTCCCGGGGATACCTCTGTGCTCCATCAGTATGACCAGCAGCTACATCAACGGGCAAGACTGGAGCGCAAGGCCCGTTCTCTCTTACCTGCTGCCCTTCTACAGGGACAGCTTGGAGGTGAGTGGGTCGGCCTCTGTCCGCGAGGTTCTGTTGTGATCCTTTTTCACGTTATCCGTTCTCTGCAAGTGGTTCCATCACAAGTGGTGTGGACCCAGTTTTTACAAAGTGTCCCTGAAAATGCCCTTCAGAAGTTGAGCCTGGACCTGAACAACAGCCATGAGTCTGTGGGGGAGGAGCTGCTGGAGCTGATCTCAACGTGCAGCAGGCTGTCGTACCTGAGGGTCTGGGCCTTCCTGGATGTCAGTTTCCTGGATCACCTGCTGCAGAAATGCCTTGGACACAGCTGCGCCCTCAGGACAATAGAGGTGAGACCTTTGGGTAGGCCCTGGAGGGCTCATCTGGCCCACAAATTCCCATTGCCTGGTACGATTGGAGAGAAAACTAGAGAGAGGTTTCAGTTTTGTTTAAGTAGTTCCCGACATCTCATGCTCTCAAGCAAGGTCTGGTCACAGTGTCCTCGCCATCCAGAAGAATCTCCAAACACAACCTGTGCGAGCGAGGTTGTGGCTTGGCTGCTTAAGTGTGTACAGTGTGCCAGCGTCCAATCAGATGCAGATTACCGTCTTCCCGTCCAAATCCTTATGAGATATTTCATTCTATTGCTATTATGTTGTGTAATAATAAGTCCATCCGCTGAATGCTTTCAGTGTAAATTTAGTACTGCTAGTAACAAAGTAATGGTGGAAATGTAAAAAAGAAAAAGGCTTCCATGCTAAATGACTTGAGGGCGTCTGTCCAAGGTGCGGCTCCACACAAGACAGAACGAGACTGGTGAGGAGATCCAGCAGCTGGAGGAGATTTTCGCCCGCTACAGGCAGCTTATTGACACCCAGCTCAACTACTTCACCATCTTCTACCCTACAGTCTGACTGCAGACCGACAGCCATCGTTCACATTCATCCTGCCCACAACACTAAATATGAGCTTTAACGGTTTACTAGGTGTTAATGACAATAAAAAGGATTAATGACAACAAACTGGTTTCCGTATCCAAGTTTCGTTCAACTTAAGTTAAGCTTAGCTTTGCAAACTTTTCAAAACATTCAAACGGACTCTAAACCAAAAACCGAAATGAACCCAAATCATTTCAACAATCGTGATGCCTTCCTGTAGGAATCTCTGTATCTTTATTTGCCTGATACCAGTTGCACATTCGCCATTAACTTGTCCAGAGACAAGTCCGTCCTCGGAATGGATCCCAGGAATGGATCGCATCGCATCCTTGGCCACAACTCAAAAGCTGTGGACGCTGAGGGGCTGGCGAAGCTGGGTGCAGATGACCTCATCGATGTACAGCGAGTGCGACTTCACCTGGATCTCCTCCTCCAGGGTCAGCTGACTGGCAGCCAGGGTCCGCAGCTCCATCTGAGAGGCTAAGAGGCTTTCACTCAGCCTGGAGGAGAGGCCAGAAGGAAGACTTAAAGGTCAACACCGCAGAGAAATGTGCACCACAAGATCATGTGTGAGAGAGGGAGGAGGACAGATGAAAAGGATCACGTCCAGGAGGACTAGAGGAAACGCAACAGAGAAATGTGCGTGACGCAAAGGTGCGGTGGAAGAGACAAGGAAGTGCAGAGGTGCAAAAAGTCACACAGGTAATTTCGGTGGAGTCTCTCCCCGGGTCTCCTTCCTTACCTCTTAATGTGAACGGTGAGCTCCTGAACCTCCACCTGCAGCTGGACCTGCGCCGGGTCGCGGCAGAGCTCGACACCGGGCCTCTCGCTGCGCGCAGCTAGCCGTGTCTTGGCCACCTTCAAGGGGCCCTGCTTGTCTGCAATGGCTACTTGCAAAGATGCTATGCTCCTCTCCTGACTGGCAATTTCCTCTAGCACCTAACCGAAGCAAAGACAATTCATTTTGTCAATGGATAAGATCAATTATTAGAATGTCCCATACATTTCCACAAATGAAAGGAATTAAGAAGACCAAATATACCCGTTTGGAAAAATTTCTAAGCAATTTTTCTATCGGAACACCTTCTTACCTTGGCCAGATGGTATTCCAGTTGCCCCTTGGCACTCCTGGTCTCCTGGACACGCATCTCCAGCGCAGTCCCTGCAGACAGATGCTGTCTGCGCAGATCAGCAGCTGTTTGCTCCAGCAGGCTGTCCACCAAGGCCCGCAGGGACAGAGAGTTATTCTTCTCTCGCTCTGCCTTGGAGATGTTGATGTTGGAGAAGTTCTCCCAGTCCTCTGGTGTAACTGAGGCCCTAACAAAATAGAAATTAGAACAAAACAGCCAACAGGATCAAATCAATTAAATTGAACTTATGGCTAAATTGGATGTCTATGTATGCTTGGACTGACATAATTGTCTTCTAAATGAACCTTCTACGGTAATTTTTACTGTTAGAATACGTCACATTTAAACCACACATACCCAAGACCAAGAAGGAGAAAATTAATGTGTTCACACATTCTAAGTAAATGCCAAGTGTTAACTGTTAAATGTAATTTTGAAATGTAAACTGCAAATATTAAATATTAAGTTTGTGGTTCTTAAACCAAATAAATATTCTGAAAGTTCTAGTTTCTGCAACTCAGATAAATTAATAACTAGTAAATTGAACCATAGCACATGCTACGTTACGTGCAGGACCACTGTGCATCGTTGGGCAGAGGTATGGGTAGGGCCAATATAAAGTAAAAAAAAAAAACATACTCCAAAAAAGGTTCTACTACAAAAGTGCTCTAAACACAATCCAGTTCTCAACAAAAGTCAAAATCCAAAACCTCTCAAATCCTAAAGCTTGGCTCAGCTCCAAACGAATCATAACACTTTCCCCCTCGGGTACAGGCCCAATCAAAAACAAACCTGCATTCTTTTATGCAGATTAAACCATTGCTGCCAGCTGTAAATTACACAGCAATCACACAGCTGAGGATTATTGGTAATCAGCAGACAGGCAGGCACGAAACGTGGGACAGGCCGGTCTTAAAGGGGTGGGACACAGCAGTTTGAAACTGAGAAATTAAAAAATAAGACTAATCTGCAAAAGCGGTGCATTAAAAAAAATTTCAACAAGAAGCCATGATGCATTTCTTCTTTGATTGGCATATCGTTATCTGTGAGGTATAACAGGTGGTTAGAATTTAACAAATTTAACTCTCTTATTCTCAATCCGTCCTACCCCTGGTAAAGGTCAATTTGAGGTAATAAACTATTTTTTCAGCAATTCTCGCCACACAAAACAATTATTTATTATTACATTTTTAAAGGTGATCTCTGACTTTTGAAATATTGATATCTGAATATTGATATCTGATTGGAAAGCACAAGCCCTTTTAACACAGATATAAAACTCCTAGGCATCCAGATACCCCCCCACGCAGTGACAGTCCACTCCACTCATGACACTCAAGGTCTCCGCCCTTTCCGCTGCACCTTTGTGTGGTGGCGCCCCTATCAGCTGCGTCAGACATGTTGGGGGAGGTGGAGGTGAGGATGGAACAGTGGTCATCGATCTGCTCAGCCTGGAACTTGTCCCGCAGGTCCTTCTCTAGGTGGTACTTAACGGAGCGGTTCCGTCTGTTTGCACGTACGTAAACACAGATGTGGGGGGATAAAAACACACGGGAACAAATGACCGTCACCACCAGTAGAACAGAAACCCGCTCAGGACTGATTCCGTTTCGCACTTTCCCTCGCCGTCTCCTCCCCCGGCATTTCACCTGATCTGCTCATTGGTCTGTTCTAGGGTACGTTGCAACAGTGATGTCACCCACTCGATCACTTCCTTCTCCTTAATCAGCTCCCTCTCCGCCTCGTCATGGACCAGGTCAACCCCCACTCGCTTCTCCCTGGGCTCACACACAACCGTACAGCACAGTTATCGTGACCGGGCCATTTTTCCGGAGGGGAAACATACTTCTAAAAACAGCTGTTAGGTGGATCAGCACTTTCGGGAAGCGTGGTGCCAGGGCGACCAGACAGAGCGAGCGAACCTTCTTCTCGTCTCCACCTCACCTCTCGACCAGACACTGCAGTGCGACCCTCAGGGGCTCAGAGCAGCTCTCCAGCGCCCGTTCCACCCTGGTCTTGAAGGTGAGCAGCATCTCTATCTCCTGCTTCATCTCATCCAGTTTCAGTTCCAGCTCCTGACTCCAGAACTTGATGCCTTTGATCCTCTGCTCTGGTCACAGAGTTGGACGTTGTCAGGAGGGGTTTCGTGACAGATATTTATTAGGACTATCTATCGCAACCATGCATCCATGATGGATATCCTGCAAAAATATCTATGTAGGCGAAAACGTTTTTACATTAACAGGTGGAATAGTCTGCCTACACGTGGTTATAGACACCGTGTGAATTTCAGAATTAGAGAAACTCTAAGTTGTCTCGTCTTGGCTTGCCAGCGTTACCAGGGTTACTACCGTGTCAATCATTCTGCCGTATCTGACACTGATACCCTAACTGGCTTACCTAGCTTCTTCCTTGCATTCTGTTGCATGCGCCGTGCGATCTTCTCACTTTCTTCAATTAGCCTCTGACTTTCCGCAGTGAGGCGCTCAGACCGGGACCGCTCCGCCTCCGCACTCCCAAAATGCACCTGGTTTGCCAGATGCCATTCTGGAGGCAGAAACTTGCGAGGCTTCTCCATCCGCCTAGACATTTCAACTTACCACCAGTTTCTGCACAGTCTGCCCTGGATCGATCTAGAAAATAAAAATTCTGAATGAAAGCTATGAACTATAAATGGTTTACTGTAATATGAATCAATCAATTAAAAATACAGTTAAAATTTAAATGTTTACAGATGTTCGACTAGTTAAACAATAACAACTAGAAAAATGTATGGAAAAATCCGGAAATGGGAAAATAATGGAAATAGGTAACTAAATTTACAAAAAAAAAAAAGTTTACTGCATTAAAACTAAATTTGTATTCCTTAAAATATAAAACACAGTAAAACAGCAGATGGAACAAATTAGAATAAAATCTAAATATCAAAACTGTTACACATTTTTTACACATTAGTAACTTCGTTCTATTTGTAAAAGTCATCCGATGTCAATTAGCAAGTAGCTAACACTGACATCAGACCTGAATGTATGTTCCGTAGTTATCTGTCTTATCTGTTAAAAACGACGATTAAAGCACGTAGCTACCTTTTCAGAAATTCAGAAACTTGTTGGCCTCAATTTCGTTGTGCGGTAGTTGTTGCCATTCATTGCAGTTGACCGACAAAGGTTTTTTTTTTTTTCACCGCCAGCCCAAAACAAACGGTTACCTCGGTAACTACTAAGGTTTCACTTCCACCGAAGACAGGTGGAGTCTGTTGGGCATAGTAGATCGTTTTAGGGCGCCCTCTACGGGACTTCTGGTATTATTCTGAAAGCGGCCGTAAAATGCCTTTGACAGCCAGCCCTCCTGGTAAGGGTCGTGGGGGACGCCGGAGCCGATCCCGACAGGCATGAGGCTTTCGCTGGGCACCTTTTTAGCATGGCCAATGAACATAAGATTAGGAGATAGCCTAAATCTTTGGACGGCGGGAGAGAACCGGAGTGCCCGGCGGAAACCCACACAGACAGACACCCCGAGCCGGGACTCGAACCTGCAACCCCGCAAGGTCTAAACCCAAAACACCTTGTGATCACCAGCAACTTTTTACATTTTTTATTTAAAACTGCTGCTGCGCGCACTGCTGTATGGAAGGCTCCAGCAGCGCAAACGCATCACAGAATAAGTAGCCCTCAACTTCGTCCATCGGTTTCTGATGTGCGAAGTAGCAAACTTACGCAACACAATGATTCACTTTTTAAATAGGGTTTGTTGCAGCTCAACGGTTTTTATACGTCACTCATCTTTCCTAAAAACGAAATTGGAGTGAACGTAGTTAATTAATTAACTGTATGTGGAAAAACATTATTAAAATAAACATACACACAACCTCATCACTTTCAATCTCAAGTTTAATAAGACCCATTAATCATAATAAAATGTTTATATTTAAAATTTATGCATTCAGTTTTGGTCACTAAGAAAATAGAGACATTTACATGTATAGCAATAATAAGGTGGTTTTACAAATTAACTTTTGAGACTAATTTAGAAGCATTTAAATTAAACTATTATAAACAGATACATGTACCTTTGTAACTGCATAAAGATTGGACTTAGTTTGGATAAAATAAAAACCTTGTAAAATGAATTTAACAGATATTGACATTTAAGGAACATTAAATCCATTACAACATTACCTAACGGCTAATCAGGTGCCCTTGTTTTGACATAAAGGGATAACAATTTTACCCATGACCCATTTATACAGTTGGATATTTACAGAACTGAATCAGTGAATTACCTTGCTCAAATGTACAGCAGCAGATATATTGGTTACACATCCAAGGGCAAAAAAAACAAAACAAAACAGTACTGTGATAATATCTTTAAAGCAAACCCAGAACACTCCAGGATAAATAAACGTTCAGTGCACTACATAAACATCTCAACCAAATATATTAATAGATGACTGTTGTACAGGTGACATGCATTGAAGGATTATACATGGGTTTTAACCGTGCACAGTCCGACGTGCGCACTCTGCTTTTTAATCTGTGGATTCCCACTGCTGCATTCCTATTTCATCAATGCTGTGAGGCACAAACTGTTACATTAAGACAACTGTGATTTTTTTTTATTCTTAATTTAAAAAATAAATCCCCTCCTCCCCACTAACCAGCACATGGGGTGGAACCATCGGACAGACACGCAGCCATTGCATTTTGAATAGCACAATAGCCGGGCACCTGTTGTCTAAAATACAACTATACAAACTATATAATAAACTATACATTATTAACTATAAATGAGACATGATAGGAATATAAACAACAATGAATTGTTCAGCCATTGGTACCAGGAAAAAAAAAAATATATATATATGCAACACTGTTCCAAATGCGCAGAAATGCACAGCCATATGAAACTGGTAAACTTGAATATGCATGATATTAAATAAACTGGAGGGTTGTAAAGAACATTAAATATAAAAATGTAACAGGTTCGGTCGTATTTAAAACATCTTCTCTTTTTCTGTTCTTTAATATAACTTGTCAGGGATGAAACTAGAATTAACTACGTTTTTCAAACAAAAACTGCCAGTGAGGAAAAAGTGGCTTTGAAATGAGTAACAGTCAGAACCCCTCCCCCTGATTTAGGTTAAGGGGAGATCCTGGAAGGGCTTCTCCACTCCATAGTTGCGCGCGTTGTTGAAAAATGCCAACGTTAAACCTTTAGACTAGCAGATAAACTGGCTAGCTGGGAGCTCCGTAAGCAGAGGGAAAAACCCACAGCACCATTATAGAGACAGGGCTAGGCTCACAAAATGTCAATATGTCCAAATGTGACATATTATTAGACTTTTTATACCAATAAACATACAAAATTACATTCTGAAATTTTGGTAATCTTTTTGCCCACATATGACCTTAAGAACCTAAAACAAATAAATAAATGCCTTTTCATCTCTTCTTTAAACTGTTAATTACTTTATGGTCCCATCGCCAGAAGAAAAATGTGGCATTTAATTTCATTTAAATGACAGAAACCTCAAGTCTCCTGCATCTGTTTTTGGCCATGTTAACCACTTTAAAATGGTTTACGGATGAAATTCTGCTATTGAAGAATTAAATAGGCAAGGCTTTTAATAATTCTGTGAACGAAGACCTACTGTAATAAAGAATATTTATTCATTCAGACTTTGATTAAATCCTTTGCTCAGTAAATCCCCATCTGTAATTAAATGCTTCTAGCTATCTAGTCTGTCTGTGCATCATTCATGGAAATTAGTCGGCTATATTTTGATCTTTGTAAATAAATGACTTCATTAAAACTGGACTCTATTTTTCAATATGTTAAGAAAGACACTAGGTACCTATAACCCCCAGCTGTATTCCACCATTCAGCTTCCACAGATGAAAAATTCAAAGTTTAAAATCTAGAGAAAACGAAGAACTATAAATTAATTTCTATAATTTCATGAGAACCTTTTGTGAATCCAGGCCCAGCCCCCAACGCGCAGGCGTGGCACAGATATACAGCCTTGGTTACAGCTCCGAGGAGGATGCTTGCTCGTAACCGGGGAAGGCCTGAGACATCAGTCTGCTCAGTTGCCTGCAGTCCTGTCCACGCTGTTGATGTTCTCAGGCAATAAGCCCTCCTCGACCGCAGCCTTGGACTCCTGCACCTAAAACAGACACGCGCATTTTTATAGTCCACGGCGAAATCCAGAGAAGCAACGTGACGCCCGAGAAGCACTAGATGCAAGATGGTGGACTCCCCCTTCCCTGATCATTCAGGAGTAAACAAGCTCGGATATCTTACTTAACAGTGCATTTAGACATCTTCAGACATCTTCACAAAGCTTTAAAAACAGGAAATGGCACCGTGCCATTCAGTCAAATGGCCGACATGTTCATTACTAGCCTTGACTCGCCCCCTAATCTGGTAAATAAAAAATGGTATAAAACCAAACTAACCTTGAAGGGTGGACTGATACCCACAATGCACTGCATGTTACTACTAAAGTAACAGAGCACGTACTCCCCTCCGAGGACTGGGATCTCTTCCTTGCTCACAAACACCTGGAGACAAACGTGTAAACATTTCCATTATATATTTTTAATTACAAATCTCCCTTTCTCTGCTAAAAGTTGACTTAAAACATTCAGTACTCAGGATAAACCAATGAAGATACCACGGTTTGACTTAATCGTACTATTTAGCTGAAAATAATTCAGAAAATGAATCAACCCACATGGAGTGATCGCGTGGATAAGGGTGGATCGAAGACTCGGGTTTCAAAGAGAAAGAAATTCAATCGTTATGCAAATGATAACATCGCAGAAAAGCTTAAGCATCAAAAAAGTTGTCAAAGCAGATCACAGTGATATGGCACCAAAGTGCCCTTTTCAGACAAAAAGACGAACTTGAGATTCACGCTGACCATACCTCTACGAGTTCATCATTGAAGGAGACCTCGTCATCCTTCACCCAGGTATAGGTAACGTAGTCTGATGCACTCCTGAAATCAACCTGTTGGGGGGGACATAAAGTTGAGTTTCTAGAAACATAACTACAACCTCGAATCCCATTTTTTTGGAACGTCTTCAAGAGAGGTGAGAATTGATGGAAAACCCTGAAGCTGGTCTCTACGTGCGGACCTTGTAGAGGCCGATCCAGTCCCAGGTACTGGAGGGGAAGGGCTGCAGGGTGCTGTAGATTACTGTGGCATCACAGTCTGCACTCCACTCTCCCTCAGCGCACACACGGACCAAGGGAGTCTCGTACTTCTTCTTCAGCTATTAACGAGAGAGAGAGAGAAGAAGGGATGGACCAGTAGGAGGCGGCGGTCGGGGCTAGGTTAGGGTAGCGACAGGGGACAGGATGGACCAGTAGGAGGCGGCGGTCGGGGCTAGGTTAGGGTAGCGACAGGAGACGGGATGGACCAGTAGGAGGCGGCGGTCGGGGTTAGGTTAGGGTAGCGACAGGAGACGGGATGGACCAGTAGGAGGCGGCGGTCGGGGCTAGGTTAGGGTAGCGACAGGA
>JAOYSI010000714.1:5305-17898 GCA_025775065.1 Hiodon alosoides | reverse complement strand
AATATCCCCATTATAAAACTCAGTAAAGCTATTATAAAAATTTTGGAATCTGGACTCTAGCAGTATAATCAATATAAACTAAAATACTCGGGTTTAGTGCACAAAATCTAAAAAAAAATAATAAAAAAAAATTAATATCGCGCGAATAATTTGCTGCTGAAAAGAACACCTATGTCACTGCACACATATATGCACCTGTTAATATTTCTCTCAGTACTTACTCTTGTGGCCAAGCGTCTGCGCGAGGTGGTCTATTTTGCTTAGGAAAAAATAGGAATCCCCATCAAAATGGTCAATGCTCAGAGCATTTTGTCTGGTGGGAAAACAAAAAAAAAGGACAAAAATAGCGGAGTTAAAAGGGAATCCTATCAGTTTATCAACCAGGCACTACTACAGCATGTCTCGGCTCCGGCTAGTCTGCCACTAAAATAGTTAAATGAGAAGACGCGTTTTCGCGCGAGCAGCCCGCCTTTGCAGTGCTCACTGGGTTGAAACAGAGGCAGGTCTAGGTTTAGAAATAAACGCACGAGCTGTTATCAGGGGAATACACAACTTTTAAACATGCACTGTTGCATGCTTTGAAGTAGTACATTTTGATCCAGAAATACAAAAAGTATGTTTTGGAAAGTTTTTAGAATGTTCATATCATGTAGGGATAGTACGGCTCCTAATGTAAACCTGCAAAAAACAGACGATGTCATTTTTGCTTTATCGGATGTTTTTTTTTTTTCTCCCTTTTTTTCTGCTATTCAGAGACTCCCCAGGATCCCCTTTTTAAAAACCCGCCATGCTCCCTTCAACAGTTTATTATAGCGCATCAACTACACGTTGCAGTGCTGCACACAATTCGCATAAGAACAAGTAGTGGAGAACGGAGCTGATTGTCACACTTTCTACTCCTTCCAATATTTCTCCGCATCCGTGCGTGATATACAGCTGCTTTCAATACATCATTAAAGAACAAAAAAGAACAATTAGACCTCTTACTCCACTAGGAATTCATAAATGGTTAAATAGACGGTGTGGGCTTCCTCACAGCCACATCTTTAGATGTGTAAAAAATAAAACAAGGCAACACAAATATTCTAAATACAACATAAAAACAATATCTTAATTTCGTCAAATTTAGTAAGAACATACATTTCAAGATGAATAAATTATAAATCGGATCTGAATATACTCTTTTTTTTTTTCTTCTGGCAGTACCTCAGATTGTTAATATTTTATCCCTAAAATCCAAGGGAAAGCCTCCCCCAGCCGCACTTCATATTGATTTTATGCCAACCACCTACAATTAGATACCTAAAATGAAATATCCACCTAAAATAATATATCTGGTATCAAAAGATAGGTGAATACTTCCTCCATGGTGGATAAAATATGAAAACAGTCATCACCCCTGTTTAATAATTGTAAATTAAATAGTCTCTATTGTAAGCAAGTTAGACCAAACAGTTTTGTACATTGTGGAATTGGAAGCATTGCATTGCATTCATTCTTGAATTCATCCTGCACCGAAACTGCAAACGAGCGCCCTCTAGTGTACGTCATGGTAGCAGGTGTCAGACCCGGAACAAGTAGTTGCTGGCTATCAACAATAGAAATGTATGAGATGGTGATTTTTGAATGCTCTTTGGATGTAACTGCTAGGGTTTGATATTTAGCATATTGTGGATTCCTGAAAAACAAGTATCACTGATCGCAAAAAATGTGCGTCAGAAATTCATCTTTGTGTACTACGACACACCCAGGTGTTTATTGAGCTAAAAGTCAAATCAATGAATATAGATTACCACACGTTAGACAGTAGTTGTGGTTTGTTTTATAAATGTAAAAATGTTTTATATCACTATCAACTGAAAAAGGAAATATGTAAAACTATTTTAATATTGTAAAACATTTAATTATATAACTTGTTGATGAAAATTCAGCACGCAGGAATGTGACTCTAATACCTGACTTCAATGGCACGGACTCTGCAACACAAACCGGTACTGAAGACAGAAACTGAGCTATGCAGGAAATAAAAACCAGCCTTTAGAAATGTATGCGTGGGCTCCGTATACGGGTTGAACATTGTACACCTTTTAATCAGTGGCTGGCACTACGTTAAATAAAAGAGAACTCCCTTTCAGTTAGCCTAGATCGGGGACCACCCCCGAAACACAAATCTCATGTGCTAGGGTGCGAGGGATGACTTAACTGGCCCTCTGGGATTAGTAGCTGCACACCTCCCTAAAGCTTAGAAATAATATAATGATGCTATGCTGTGATAATGGTTTTTAAAGTAAACGAGCTAACCACGTGGAACCACGTTGATACAAGGTGTAACAACCGTAACATAAAGGTAGGCTTTAAAAAATATCCCTTCAACACAATATTCCCGGGCTATGTCATCGCCATCACAGTCCACAGATACGTATGTTTTTTTTTTTTTTTTTCCTACTCCTACTTTATCTTCCACTCGATGAAAATGTGCTGTTTTGTATGCTGCGTTCCACCCATAGCGTTATTCATCACAGGCGGTAACCGGCGTTAAAACGAAACGGAACGACCCACATTCGTCTGCATCGATGTATGAGGGGGTCACTTTGCAACCATACGCGTCTGGTGAAGGTTAAAGTATAGAACGGTGCATCACGCAGAGGCAGGGACAGGGACAGGGCAAGGAAATAGGTCAATGATAGTACAATTGTGGAACACAACGGTTTTATTTATTTGCTTTAGGGCAATGGTGAAGATGCCTTTTTTTCCCTCATGGCGCTCAGGAAGAAACCATCAGTGTTAAAATGCCAAATGTATTTTCAGGTACATTTAATTTCGGCTTCAGCCTCAAGCCTGTCTCTCTCAATTCAAGGTGCTCTAATGCTTTTGGGAATTAGCCCAGATATGACATTTCTGTGCCTTTCAGCCACGGTTGCTAGCCGCATACTTTCAGCATTGTTATTTTGACAACATTGCACTCCGCCCTGATGCAAGCGTTTTCTGGCCACAGCGCCAGACACATGGACATGGGACACGGGACACGATGGAACTTCTTTACAATATTAAGCACAACATATCAGGAAACCAAGGTCCTGACAGTTCATTTTGTTTGATAGGAAGGACATAATGGTTCATTTTAAGTTACAGCTTGCAGAATTAATGGATTATACTATTTCACTATTTGGCTGAAAATTAATATCTTAGTGTCTTTAAAAAAAAAAAAAAGTAATACACTGAGAGGTACCCTTGCATTGTTGAAAGGAAATAAACATCTTGACTCTAAATGTCCTCAAATAGTCAAGGCGATCTGTCTTGCATCTGTGCCTTATAAACCTTATCCCGACAGACTGTGTCTAGCCTTTCTTGTTTTGTAATAGACCTCTAAATAGACCGCTCACTTGTATCATATTTGACTATCTCAGTATCAGTAGTTTGTTCCATTAGAAAATATACTATTGTATGCAATTGCAACCCAGTTGTAATTGTATCCAAATGTAATGCAACTGAAGGAAATAAAAAAAACGTAAATTAAAAAACGTGACTCTCAGCTAGAAGTATCAGTATCGTTTAACTAAAAATAACGAAAGCCTCAGCTATGCATAAAAGCTGATCTAATTGCGTATGAATTAATAATTTTGAATGATCTAGCAGATAATTATTATTTCAATGATTTAACAGAACATATGAGGGAGTAATTATTTCACACATAAATTGCTTTTTTTCTCACTTTGATCATTCATTTCAATATCCACACAAAATATAATGTGCTATTTTCCTTTAGAACTAATTATACACCATGCGCCATGGTTTGGTTTCATATCCATTAGTATCTAAGGGTGATGATCATGTTGGCAGCATAATCATATCAAGGCAAAAGAGTCACAAGAGTCAAGAGTCACAGTCAGACGTCTCCCGCCGGCATCTGAGACTTTTGATCAAATGTTATCAATCTGTGACCTTCTTTCTTCTGTCTTTTCCACCCTCAAATATGCAGGTTTTGTACTTGGATTTGTTACTCTTGCAGAAATATGGACTCGGACGACACCACTACCTGGCAATCTCATCAAATCAAACCTTTTAGCTGTCGGCAGTCAACTCTTGTCTAGGATTTTAAAATCTGCTACAAAAGACCCTCCTAGACATGTTGACCACTGAGCATAGAGTTTAGTTTCCATTGCGATCAACCATTGTGTGCTGCATTCAGACATCATATAGGCCGTCATATAGGTTGGTATGGCGTTGGAGAAATCAAGAAAGGCGGCAAAAACTAGGGAGAATGACGGTATGCGTTGCCACGGTGATTTCTGTAAACACTGCGTTTAAAATGAGATTATAAAAAAGGCAGTTGTGGTGTGTATTGCTGTATTATTTACCTACTGCCCATTTTTTTAACTATATGTAGCTAGCTAGATAACATTTATGTAAGGATAAGCTTATCGTCCTCTTCAAAAGTCCTCTTCAATGAAAAATCTACATTCCGTGGATATTCACGCTGTGGCGGATGGCAAAAGTTGAAATATTTCAATATCAATGCCATGTCTCGTCTACCTGGACGGCAAGCAGCATCCACAGCCAAGTTCCACAACATTTAACACAATTACATCAAGTTTGCCGTCTACCGTATATCTCTTGCTATGTGAACACACCACAACTGTTCACATCGAAGCCATTCCCCAAATAAAGTTTATCTCAGGCTTGGGTGAATGTGAATACTGGAGTCAAATGTCACTGTGTATAAAGAGAAAGATCAGCATCAAACCAAAACCGGGAAGACAGGAAATGCTTTCTCCATCACAGGAAATACCTCTTTGGCATGTGCTAAATGAAATAAAATAAACAACGGCCCTAAAATAATTCATACATATGATAACAAAAAGCAGGCAGAAGGAATAATTATTTTCCAAATTCACCGTTAAGAATATAAATAATCCACAAAACACATTGCCCCTCCCCCAACTGTGGATGTGCACCGAGACAAACACATACCACACAGATGTCCAAGTCTGCTCCTTGTAGACCATTGAGTCTGCCGGTCTCCGTTCTGCCAAACTCATTAATTGTTTATTCATAGTCATTATTTGTAGGAGGAATTATCTCAACTGATGTTTCCACGCATAAAACGGACCCCATAGGCTCTATTCATGGCATTGAAACTGATAAAGGGTCAGTGAGACAGTAATGTCTTCTGGTGTCAATTTATGGATTAATAATGCAAAAACTGATGGATTTAATGGTTTTGGTCTAGTCAACAAAGACGACAAAGTTGCGTTTATTTCAGATACATTTTAAAAAGTGATTAAGAATAACACAACCATAAAGTAGTAAATTAAAATTAATTGTTATTTAGATAGTTAAAGCTCCAATGATAATTAAGTAAACTATACAGAATTTTTTATGTGTTGACATTTTGGGAATGAGCAATCGGAATTCTAAATTAATAACATAATCAAAATCGCAATCATACAAATTAAAAGCATGACTGATTTGATTAATAAAAAACGTTGAGGTTGATGCTCCTGTTAATTAAGTTTTATTTATTTATTTATTTCCACAGAGGTTTATGTCATAAATTCTAATGACAGTGTAACATCCAAACATTAAATCAGCCCGGGTTTAAAATAGGTATAAACATCCGAGAATACTTTTCTTATTAAATTACCAACACGTTTGTGGTTGTTGGGGTGACAAGTAAATATATCTGTATTTCATGCTCACTACCCCTTCACAGGGGGAGTCCAGTTTATCGTGATCTTGTTAATTAACTATAGCAAGGCTGGTTAACTATTCCAGCTAGAATAAACTTGATGTGTATGATCTCTACTTCTTTTTTTTGCCTTTATGATAAATCATAACATTGAAATTCATTGGAAACAGTAATCTAAAAATGTATTTGTGCTATTAGATGTTCAATGATTAGCATTCAATTAGCATTCAATCAATGCAGCGTAAATGGTGTCACTGGAATTACAGTTTGGCTTTACATACTGTATGTCAAAAATCCTCTTAGCCAGATTAATTAAGTATTGTCTTTGAATTTACTAGTAATTGCCTAACTGTGTTTAGTGTCGACACAGAGTTATACTCATTAACTCTTTGCTTACTTAAAAAGAAAAAAAAAAAACAGGATGTCTAGAAACATCTGCAGTAGATGTCACCAATAGAAATTCCATAGGGAAAACCTTTAATATTTTATTTTTGGAATTTGGAATTGCCAACTTTGTTAATTACTCTTGGCTAACAAGGCTGCCACCGCACATGAGGTGGGGGAAGATGCCCGATTAGTCCCCTTCAACCCTAATGTTTCAGGAGCCTTGTCACCATCTCTTTCACACAACACAGAGAGCTACACAGCCCGCATTAGAGATTCATCACCCATTGGACGAATGCGCACGGGCGCACGGGAAGCCAATAGGAGGCGATCACTAGGAAGGGGCCGGACGGAACCTTGCCGATACGCACACCCCCTGCTTAAGCAGCGTTCTGCCAATTCCATGCCACGGCTGTGCTCTCCCGGTCACAATCAGAGAATGACATGACCTGGATTCAAACCTTCCCACTCCATAGCTAATTTATAAGTCATAAATTTTAGTGACCAGGCCTTGATCAACGTATGCATAACCCCTGGTATTTCAGGGTGATGTAGAAAGGAGTCGAGTGTATGCAAAATAGTTAACCAGGCATTTCCCCCAGTTAGACTGGCAATTGAATAGGTTGCACTTGTGCTGGGGAAGGTCTCTGCGGGCCACCTTCTCCTCTAATTATTAATCTGCGTAAGTGTGACAGCAGCAGGATTCCCAAAAAATATGGCCCAAACCCCACCTTGCCTGGAGCAAGTGTGAAGTAGCCCCGGGGTCCAGGGAGACACTGCCTGTAATTGCATCACACAAACAGCTTATCATGAGTGTTACAGCATAACGACTCTGTTACAACACGGAATTAATAAGAAAAGGCTTTGAACTCGGGTGATATTAATGAGACAATGGCGCCGCTAAGCTGTAACTCCTACACATGTTTAAGCAGCATTATACGAGGATATTCCTTTGGTCCTGGCTGCTATTCATAGTCACTCGGAAGCACAGTTTCCTTATTTGGACTGAGGTAAAGTTCACTTAATTTCTCTGATTGGTCTGCTTTTAAAATACAGTCTGATATAATGCAATGAAAATACTTACCGTTAAGTATTACCGTGACTGTTGAGTACTAAGCACTACCACCATGAGAGCAGCCTCTGTTCAACTTGTATGTTTTTTTTCATATAAAATATATATATATATTCGTTATATAGAAAATAAATACACGGATTTCACGGTTTTTGCCCCAATTTTGATTAATCATTCAAGACGGTACACTAAAGTGACTTTTGGCATGGCACAGAGGAACCTCATTAATCAGAGATGGTTTGTTACAAATTTGGAGAGGATTAAACCTTTCTTTATTTTTTTTTTTTTCTATTTTAGGCCTAATGGAAAATCTGAGAGGAAAGTATGCGTCAGTTCTACAGCAGAACGTTCCTTGGTGACATTTCTGAAATCCTCAGTTATCATATATGGTTTCATCTGCTCTATTTTGGTTTGCTAATTATTCTGACGATATTAACGTCACTCCCCAAAATGAACACAAATCACCATACATACAGACATATATACCTGCATACAACATTCCACTGAACTATTCGGGACACAGCAGAACAACACACAACCTAATTTGGTTCAAGGGACATTTTTTATTTTTTTTTATAAATGTCGTATTCGCCAAGATTTATTTATGGATTTATTTATTTATTTTGCCCAAATACACAGGCAACATATGCTCAGCCATGCATAGTAAATTAGTAAACAGTAAATGAGTAATTCAGCTATATCCAAAGTGTGGTTTGCAACAGACGCTATACCATGCATACCATGGCTGTCAGAATGATCTACGGGTGAATTCAACACTCAGCTTCAGCTCCGGTAAACAGAACAGAAAACTGCTGAATGGTCATCTGAAGTCTGACTAAAAGATGCTGAATTTTCTTTTTCTACAATTCTTGCATTTCTCTTCAAATGGATAAAATTTCAGCTTTCTCCACGACTGATATTTTCCTCAAATAAATAATTCAAGTATTTTCAAATATGATGATATTTTGTGGAATAACTACTTTTTTGCAAAGCAAGGTGTCTTTGGGATGTAAATTGTATATTCTCGTTTCTCTTGGTGACCCGGTATATCTCCACAGCAGCAATGTAAAAATTTTCCCAAAGATCTTGATGAACCGTGATGAACCTGCAGACCTTAGTATATCAACCAAGGAGCCTAATTTTTGTCTGTCACTAAAAGCTGTATAGCTGTAACTTATAAGGCCAATTACAGACGCCTCTCAATCCAGCTGTGCTGGGCTTGAAAGTGATGAACGTTCTGGAATCTCAAATCCTGTCAGTATCCCACTATATCACAAGCATAGTCTGACTGACAGCTACCGCTAAGTTATTTGGTTTCTTTGCATGGGAATCATTTTTCCACACAAAGTAGACTTGTCAGAGGCTTTTGTGATATATTTTTTATGAGACACGTGAAACAAGAATGCTTTATAAAATAGTATTTTTCTTTGAGGTAGCTTTAAATGGGAAACAAAACCGGACCAAAGGAGTGTTCTCATAGCTGTAGCAAGCCACAATCCAAAATCTGTTGAGGCAGTCTCATCGGTTGTCGTGGAAATAAAATAAATATCTAAATGTTGGACTAAATAAATGTAAAGCCTGCCATATCATTGTATATATGTATATAAATCGCTGTAATAATGTCGCCCCCCCTTTTTTTGCTAGGATAATTCAAATGTATTCCAGTCACACAGCATGCGTTCTGCGCCAGGTAAGCACTTTGATTTATTTGTGTGACTAATCATAGCCAATCACTGAAAAACAAAATGCTGTGACAAAACCGTTCGCCATTACAATAGCTCATTTAATTATAATAAACATCAGCTGTGTGGCACAAATGTTCCATAACAATAGGCGCAGGGAGTAAAAACTGAAAAGTAAGTACTCTGCAAACGATTTAAAGAATTCAGAAGTATTTATTTACCAAGGTGAGCCCTTCGAACACCTTGAGCAAGAGTCAGAAAACTGGATTACTGTTGAAATTTTTATTTTTATTTTTAATTAAAAACTGTCTGAAAATTAATTTGACTTTCTTCCCAATTCATTCTAGATGTGTCTCATGCATTACATTTTACATTTTAACATGCATCCAGAGTGAAGTATCAATACTACAACCAGCATATAGGGGAAAATGTGGAGATGGACCCAGCTCCAATGTCCTATGGTTAAGCAGCAAGGAAGTCCATCAGCATGTGCCCCCTGTGGAAGTAAACTAGGTAATCCATGGGCATTGCTCGGGTTCTGACAACAGTTAACAAGCTGAGATAGTCCAACCCACAGCCGGATACAGATGTACTTCACACTATGCCCAATTTAACAGAGCCACATAAATTCACTCACTTCCTTGGTCTTATACAACACAAAAGCCCTCATCATCTTAGTAGTAGGAAGCTTCTTATTTCTGTACTTTTTGAAAAAACTGTTTATTCCCTCTTATACATGCTTACTGAATCTGTCCTCAGGGGACTCATTTATCAAACATTAGCATGCCAAAAACTCAGATTATCATCATGAGCAAAAAGTGTAACTTTGCTTTGTGGACAAAACATCATTTTCAAGAGTCATTATTTCAAGGTCACTACAGCCATAGAAATGAAACTTTGAATCTCTAAGATTGATGTCAACTAAGATTGACATCGTAAAGCGATTCTCCCCATCGCAATAAAAGAAATAAAAAAATAAAAAATCGTTCTTGCATATTGTGGCAGTATCAAACTAAGACTTTGTCGCTGCTGGTCATTACTAAAAAAGATTTCATAAATAGTCAGAAAAGCAAATATCAGAAATACGTAGGCACTCAGATGTGGTACCTATCAAAATATGACATCATGCATGTTCACCCCAATGTTTACAAGGGCCTACAGGACCTGTACAGGCCTTGCCCACTCCTAAACCAAAGCCTTTTCTATAAGCACCTCCAGTCTTTCTTTTAGAATCACTGGGCGCTGCTGAAGGGGATCTGCAATTGTCTGACACTTTAATGGAGATGAATATTAGGCTAAGTAATTTCAGAAAGGTTCCTGGATTTTTCCCCAGTCTGCAAACAATGCACACGTCAACTGGCGATAAAAGGGGTGATGAGAGTGGTAGGGGACAAGGGCAGGTTTCACTCACATTAACAATTCTAAAAAGCCGACGGATCTCCACAGCCTATTGCAATTTTAATTTCAATTTAAAGTTTCAATTTAAAGGCTTTTTTTTTTTTTTTTTTACATGAAGGTTGTGAACAGTTTTTGTCATTCTTAATTCGCCTGCCAACAACTTAGGATAAGGTTAAATTAACTGCTTCCACACACGTAACCACACATGTAATAACAATGACAACATTGGACATCAAAAGTGAGCATACAGAAAAGAATGACTTGCTTCTGGACTCTGATTTTCAGAAATTGGAGTCTGTGCTATGAAATTATAGAGCAAGTCAAACAGGCTGAAAGTCCACAAATGTTGTATAGAACTAGTAAATCCCACAGACTATTGCAATTTAAATGTTTAAATTTAAAGGCTGCAATTCTGCATCCTTTCTGAAAAGTGTCTGGACTGTGATTTTCAGCGCACACACACAGGGAGACACACAAGCACTAAGATACCGCATGTTCCATTTTTAAAGCTCCTGGTAAAATAAATACATTAATGAATTAACTAACTTTTAAAGCAAAACATAAATAAACGTAAAGACTAATCACACTTAACTCAAAGAAGAGTTAATTTTGTTGAGTGGGTGACGTATTACTCATTAAAGCATGATTCTTTCTGTCACATCTACGCCTGGCCATTCCCCAGTCTGCTACCAGAGATTAACATCTCCAGAGTACTAATTGCTTTGCCCTTCCTCAGCGTAATGAGCTATTATTCAATTAACATTCCACAAATACCATGTGCATGGGTTCATCCTGCCCTCTCCTCATTCGCCCAGAATCTCCAAACGCTGGTAACCTACTTCCCTCTCCAGAGTATATGAATCCCTCAGTTACGTCTGTTCAATGATCAGTATTATCGCACTTGCCACAGCATTTCTGAGCACAATGCCCTTGTTTCTGATTATTGTTACCCTATCATTTGACCATCGCTTCTTGGATTGTCCTCTCTGTGTCTTTTGACCTATTTGCCTGCCTCGTCAACTATAACTCACAGATTTATTTGGACATGCCTTGCTCTTACCTGTTAGTCCCTGTGTGACACTAACAGTATGATCAGAAAGTCCACAGGAAAAGGGGGAGAAAAAAAGAAGCTATTTCAGACTTAATTTAAAAAATGTAGTTATTTCCCCCCAGATTATTATCTCATTAAACTTCTAATGTATGATTATAAACGATGACAACAAAAATACGCAGAAGAAAAAGATAGTAACAGTGCACTGCTAATGTCTTTTGGGGGTTGTATGAATTCCTTATAATATAATAAGTCTGTTATTAGCATTTGATATGTGCACTTACTTACACACACACACACACACACACACACACACACACAAGGCATTTACTTTGCATTCCTGTGATCCCTCTTTAGTCTGAAGATTATAGTTATTCAGCTCAGATCCCATGAGCTACCCATCAACATATTTGTTAGTGACAACTGTTTGGAGTGCCTATTGATTTTCCTCCTGCCACTAATAAAGAGTTTACTGGCCTTACTTTTTGGATTAACTATCTAGTCATTTTCTTCTTTTTTCTTGATAAGTGTTTATCCTGTTTTCCCTCTGCCTGGAACAGTTGACACAGTCTACTGATCACAGCGAACATCAATAATTCTCCGTCCTCATAGCAGTGTCAGCAAATCCAAGACGTGTCTTTATACAGACAGGGGAAGACTCAGTAGACTAGTATTACTTTCAATTTATGCAGGTATTTTTTTTTTTTTTCCTTCATATTGATGCCTCTGTGGGGTAAACCACAAATGTGACGGGCATGTAGCCCATGCAGTCATTAGCAGTTATCTGCCCCTTGAGGCAAACAACCAAGGCAAGGCAACTAGCGCATACCATTACGATAGAAACGGTCCACCCATTTAACATGCAGGCCCATCCAATTAGGGTCTCTAAATTTCTATCTACGGTATAATTATTTTTTACAACACTGGCATTGAGGCAATAAGTATGCCGCATCCAGTCAGAAGTTCTCTGGGTATTGATTCATTAGTTTTATACTTACAATTATCTCTTTTCGCTGTGATAGTTAATGACATCAGCAAATTACAGCATCAGCATCTGAAAAATAAACCAATGTAACGGTTTTATTTCCATCGAAAGTTATTTTCTCACCGACAATACTATGGTGTCATAGCAAACAGTACAAAAAATAATAATAATAATAGAATTGATTGTTTGAGCTACGAGTAATAATGGTAGTATGTGTGGTGTTTTTTTTTTTTTTTTTTTTTTTTTTTATTTGGCAGGGTTACCGGCCCAACAAAGTTAATTTACAGAACAACCAAAAAAAAAAAAAAAATTTAAAAATTATAAAAAAATTT
>JAOYSI010000712.1:2594-17899 GCA_025775065.1 Hiodon alosoides | reverse complement strand
CTCATTGTCATGTTCAAGAAACCAGTTTGAGATGATGTGAGCTTTGTGACATGGCACGTTATCCTGCTGGAAGTAGCTATCAGAAGATTGGTACACTGGGGTCATAAAGGGATGGACATGGTCAGCAACAATACTCAGGTAGGCTGTGGCTTTTAATCAATGCTCAATTGGTACTAAGGGGCACAAAGTGTGCCAAGAAAATATCCCCCACACCATTACACCACCACCACCAGCCTGAACCGTTGATACAAGACAGGATAGATCCATGCTTTCATGTTGTTTACGCCAAATTATGACCCTACCATCTGAATGTTCCAGCAGAATTCTAGACTCATCAGACCAGGCAACGTTTTTTCCAATTTTCTATTGTCCTTTTTTGATGAGCCTGTGCGCATTTGTAGCCTCAGTTTCCTGATCTTAGCTGTCAGTAGTGGCACCCAGTGTGGTCTTCTGTCACTGTATTCCATCTGCTTCAAGGTTTGACGTGTTGTGCACTCAGAGATGCTCTTCTGCATACCTCGGCTATAACGAGTGGTTATTTGAGTTACTGTTGCCGTTCTATGAGCTCAAACCAGTCTGGCCATTCTCCTCTAACCTCTGCCATCAACAAGGCATTTTCACCCAGAGAACTGCCGCTCACTGGATATTTTCTCTTTTTCGGACCATTCTCTGTAAACCCTAGAGATCAGTAGTTTCTGAAATACTAAAACCAGCCCGTCTGGCACCAACAACCATGTCACGTTCAAATTCACTTAAATCACCTTTCTTCCCCTTTCTGATGCTTGGTTTGAACTTCATCATGTCTACATGCCTAAATGCATTGAGTTGCTGCCACGTGATTGGCTGATTAGATATTTGCGTTAACGAGCAGTTGAAGAGGTGTACCCTTATAAAGTGGTCGGTGAGTGTATGTTTATATTTATCTATAGAGGATATAGGCTATTGATGGGGGGCTTGGTCGGAAAAGGTAGCACGGAATCCTGTGATTCATATTTTATGGCAGGTTCCAAATTGGATGATTTCATTTACCTCCAGTGACCCAAAAAGTGGCGCCCTCTAGGGCAAGGAGGTAGTGTGTAATTATTTAAGCCCCTTGGCAAAACTCCTGTTGGCTTCCGATAAGCCTGCAGGTTGGCAGTGCCATCAGAGGAATTTGCCCCTTTTTTAGCCAACGCCGAACCTACCGCACTGGCTAAATAGCCCAGAATGTGTTTTATGATCAATGGCTTAAAGGTGGGTTTGGAAGAGCCTGGGCGAAGGAGCACGGTTTGTGGCTTGGAGCATTAGCGCAACTGCATATGGATACCAACAAGACGCCCAGCGCCGGAGTCAGGAATGCACTGCGATGGCTATGACTCAACAGCGGGGCAGCCTTGCAGAGGCAGTAAAGAGCTCAATACACTGCAGAGAAGAGCGCTTCTCTTGCGGGTATAGCCGTAACTCCATGTAAATGGAGTGCACTCTTAAGAGAATACATAACAACGCGCTTAAAGCAATGAGAGTCTTGAAACTTTCTTGTAGCACATAGCCGGGCATAGTGCCCAAATTCGGTGGCCCGCAATTCCATTAATATTCGACAAGACCACTTCATCCACTCCAAATACCCATCGTTCTAAATACCCTTGCCCCCTGCCAACTGATAAACACCTCCCGGGTGATTCAGGGGTTTGTAATGTAGCTAGCAGACGTTGCTTCGGAGCCCTTCAAACAGCCGTAAAGAGCCATTTCTGTTTCCGGCATGGGGCAAACTGTTAGGTGGGGCTTTCACACAAGGCAACAGGAGAGTCCCGACACCCCTTGTGCTATAAGGCCCACCTTTAAGACCTTCTTCCTGTTCTGCTTTTGCGCTTTATTGAGAGTCCTGACATTTCCTAATTCCTAAACCCACCAAGCAATCCTCAAGAGGAAGCCTGTGCAGGTGTTCCAGGAATACAGCAACCCTCTGGCCCGAATGGAGACCGCAGACATTTTCACTTAATCGGCTAAAAGACAAGGAAAATATGCACCCAGAGAGTACATGTGAACGCGATCCCCCAGATCACAGTCCTGCAACAGTCTGTGAAGTTAGAGCTCCTTGTTTACATTGGCGCCGTTCCCTGGTACACCAGAAAGAACTTCACTAAATCTTTGTGGGACCAGCTTATCCAGGGATTTATTTCCCTTAAATGACCAGCAGATAGTAAAACATTCTCAGAAAATTATACCTCACTTTATTGAATTTTGCAACGAGTCTATACATGTTGGAAGCAGCCAATTTTCAGGAATATTTATTTTATGCCTGAGGTATGTCAAATCATTGACAAATGGGACATATACTATTGTATAATATTATATGGGTTACAACAATTTGGAAGTAAATTGCTAAAAACTAGACAAAATAGAAGCTAAGTGAAATTCTGTCAGGAATGAGGGTGTGAAGGACCTAGCAATCCTGCTTTCATACGGTCTGCGGTATATAGCATTTTATTTAGCTAAAATGCAAGACATTAGCTATTCCAAGGCCATCACTTGACCCCAAAGAAACGGTTCAAACAAATAACATTTTTTAAAAATAAAACCTATAAATTAATTTAGTGGCTGCAAAGTGCCCAGTATAGCTACTACTTATTTGGGGGCTCTATTGTCTATGACATAGTGGAAAGCCGCAGAGTACGTCTACCTATACAGGCCTGTTTTTGGGTTTAATGAGTTCAACTTGTGTCATCCTACCTTTTTGACCGCACCCAAATATCATGCCGCAGTGGCATTTATCCAAAACACAGGGCCATCTTAGATGAGTGATGCCAGAGGCCAAGGAAATTCCTATAACTCTATACGACACTTCTCTATTGGGGATCAATGGAATCTATTCAACACAAACATAAATGTCCCTCCCTTCACAAGAGAAGTTATTACCCTATTACGACTATACCACAAATGGCCACAAATTGTGTTTTTTCCTTCTCTTTCTGTTAAAAGTGAATAAAGTATATACACTTCAAATGGTAAGCGCCTATTGCTTCCCCAGTAGAAGTTAAGCCACAGAACGTTGGCGTACGGTTTCCCGTGGCGATAAATCCCCACATCATTTTTTTCAGGTTAACACAAGCCCCAGTGCCAACAACAATGACATAAGACTTGTTTTCATCTACCCTATGTGAATTTACACTCGTTCTATTGGCTCTGAGTTAGTTGAAGTGATTAATGTCCAGCACCTTGAGCAACATTGTCGTAAGAGCAGTCATTTATTTACAGGATGACAAAGGCTACACGTAGCGTTGTTGAGATGTTTCATCATTTGCATTACAGATCTTGTACAGCTCTGCAGGGAACCCCATCATATTTCATAAAAAGGAGAATTACAGTTTTAATCCAACATCTGGCTCCTATTACCATTCCATCATTCCATGGTACGCAGAATTGAGTTTGGATGTAGGGCGGGATCACTCGCTTGCTTTTTTGCATTAAGCAAAATCTGTCAATGCTGAAGCCGTATAAACACACATGGTGTAAAATATCACAAAAATACCACAAAAACCAACATCATGCAGGGAAACGATTTCTTTCCATAAACATATTTTTCACTTGACCAGGAAAAAAACAAGATAAAGAAGCATAAAATTGGAAAAACAAGAAAAATCGTAGTCCCATTCTTGCACGCTCAGTTGGTACAAAGCTGCAGCTCTAACAGCAAATATGTTGTGATTCAGGCTTCTTGTACGCCGGCGTGCATACAGGGTTACGCTGGGATTGATTACAGTTCTACTTCCAGTAATTAGCAGTCGGGACTTTCTAGCAAACTGGTACACCGTGGTGATGCAGCCAAAAGGATTTATTTCACCACCGACAAAAGGCAAGAAGTCCTGTAACTGATGCCGCACTGTTGTTGCACTGTTGGTGTCTATGGTTTTACAATACTTGGATAAAGACATCGCAGTGCGGATGATTTTCTGAAGTGACATTCCCGTACGTCAGTACGTCATTGGGTGCCAACTGGTGACATCATCATGCCAGAAGGTTAAGTAACAATCTAAATAAACCTGATGTTTCGCCTGTCAACTGCAAAAATGACTACTTATATTGAATGGGCAATCACAAAGCTACGGTGCAATACAACCTATAGTTTCCAACACCAAACTGAAAAGCTAAAATCTCATCTTTTAAGACTGAAAATGACCTAGGTAGGCCACTCTAAGGTCCTCTATTACGGTTTATGATGTAATGAGGTATTTGCTTTACCTATAAGCGTCCTCTGTTTCAATTTGTCAACTGCATTCATATGTTTAAAAATATAAGATTTTTTTTTTAACAATAATGGAATATATTTATTTTGTATGTCTTTGAGCTCAAACAAGCCCTGAGAGGATGATTTTAAATAAAGAGAGGAAGCTTCGTTTTAGCATTGTTTAGCATCGTTCAAGTATTGATTTTCAGACTTTCAGTATTTCTATTTCAGGATTCACATTCTAACTGGTCCATCTTAAAACTGCAAATTCTGGTATATTTGTAATAAATGGCAAAATTTTAGTCATAAATTAAAGTAAAATTTTTAAAATTTGATATTCCTGTATTTATATTCCAGCATGTAATCCCTGTTTAGCTAGTTATTTCACACAGACAGTAAGATTTATCTATCATGGTTAGCAATCCATTATAGTGTGCAGAGCAATTAATCTAGCTGATTATAAAAAATGGTTTGGTGTGCCTGCCTGCTAGCCTGCAGTAAATATTTTGCATAAAATATGTCTGAGGTATAAAATATATGTTGTCTTCTATATTCATACAATCTGGTTATTTTTTTAGGGAAGGAACTTGGCTCTGAGCCAAGACATGATATCAATCTTGAAAAAAAACAAAGAATGAACAGGGTATCACAAAACAACTTGTGAGGATTTGTGATGAACCATAAGGGTAGCATCACCTACCTACCCATTTAGTGGACTGTCAGTACTCATTGTACTTTGAAAACTGTCACTGGTGAGACTACAGGAAGTATTAATACAGAAATACATTGTCACTGTCCTGGGAAAACCTTGTAGTAAAAAAAAAGTAATTTTTTAAATAACCAATGGCCGTAAGAGTCACATGTTTTAAAAAAATACATTTTATTAGTCTTTCGGGCAATGAAACATTACAGTATGTGGAGGTTCATGAGAGCTATCAATCAATGAAAAATAGCATTGTAAAAATAACAAAAATGCTAATCAGATACAAATGGAGATACAAGGTTTTTCCAGGACACAGCTGACATACTTTTTTGATAGAGGCATAATCTAAGTGGGGGCCTTCTGGTAATAACCATAGATTCATGCATTCTGTGTTCATATAAGCAATACAAGCATAAACCTCTGCATCTTACTTGCAGCAAATCAAAAATAGATCTTTGAAACAATCAGACCTAATTGGCCAATTAAGGGTTCCCTCAGCAAATGAATTCACATTGAGCATGCTATCTTAAAATATCTGTCTTTTATTGAGTGGTGGAGGGGAAATAATTTGGTCACAGCTTAAGCTTGACGATGCTCAGACATTAAAATCAGAGGACTTCCAATATTTTGAGCCTTAGAGCCAGGTTATGTAACATTTTCATTGGTTCCTCTAGGCTCAGTAGCCTTCATAAATAACTTGATTCACATGACAAAATACAGGAGACATCTGTGTCTTTCTGCAGGGTCCCTCCCCCAAAGAAGTTCCACAGAAGGTCCTGTTTAGGGGAAAAGGGCAGTCTTACCTGGGGGCAGTCTTTTATGTAGTGTCCCTTGTTGAAGCAGAGATGGCACAAGTAGTTGGGCGGGGGCCTTTTGCTGGGCTTACGAGGCTCACAGGAGAGGGAAAGATCGGAGAAATGGTCCGTCAGAGAACTCAGTCCATCCACAATGTTGTTGAGCGAGCCATAAGGGGAGGAGGCACTTTTATATAAGCTGTTGTTCAAGGCCTGCAAACCATTAAAACAAAAGGAAGCAGTGGTCAGTTTAGCAAAAGGCATTTTCTCCATTTATCAGTTTTGTGTTAACGTGATTTATTGAACAGCAATACAGCCTACGAGAACCTTCTGTGTGACTGAAAGTTAATCATCTCTGAGCATTTACACACCTGTCCAAGACTGAAGTAACTCCTTTAAAAAAAAAAATGTATAACATATGCTTGGATTATAATGCATGGCGTAAATCAACTTTAAGGGTTCTTACGTATCCAGAAACCTGTCAAACATACACAATTCTTGAAGCATGAGATTCCACAGGAGGATAACAGGGTGCAGCATTAGCCCATAGCTTAGCAGTCAACAAAAACGGGGAAGCCCAGGCCAAATAAGAGCAGGGTAGTGGGGCACCAACAACACCACACAACTGAATGTTACTCGCAGTAAAACAATTACAAAAAAAAACAAAACAAGAGCCATGGTCCCGCCATCCCACCATTGCACATCCGAGTCTGTGTGCGCCGTTTAAATTTACAGCCAATCGTTTTTGTTTGTATGTCTCCTCGCACCGAGCTACAGAATAAGGCCTTGTTGTGCTCATGCAGATGTTGTGCGGTTGCCCTGTAAGGGGGAAGCGCTGACTTTTTCCCCCTGTAAGAGGAACACAGTGTCTTTTTCATGCGTACTCCGATCCTTTTTTCCCATTGGCCGCACAATCGCGGCTATTGTATCGGGTGGGAGAAATCGGCAGCCCCAGAGTAGGAGTGCGACCCGCGGTAATAAACTTTACTTGAATCCAGTTATTCACAGAATGTGCAGGATGATTATATATGGGTCGCTAGTTGGTTCTGTCGCATACCACTGAGCCGGTAGTTATGCAACTTGTTGCTCAACCGTAAAGTACATAGCACATAGATGTACAGTGGTGGAGTGATAGTAACGAGTGATGTCTTGAACATGTGCTGCCTTGTTCTGTGTTGTAATTGCTTCCATTGCCTCCATCCCAACTTGTCTGTAGGGCAAAACAGCACATTTACAAGTGTTACAATAATGTATGTGTCGGCCCTTTATGAATTCCAGTAGGGTGTGCCAATGTCCCCTCATCTGCGTTTCATTTTCTCTTCAGAGAAGGTAAAACCACACTGATTTCTTCTCCACCTGGAGGAATCTAGGCATGCAGTACATCTCTTCGCCTTTGTACGCACTGGAACACCATTCCAGCAGAACGCTCACGACAAAAAATTAAAAAAAAAAACACACATCCTATCAGCGTACCACCCCAAGCGGAAACTCGCACCAGCGAGAATGGATCCACCAGGAACCCATTTCTAGGGGGCCTGCGTACCCCCGACGGCGGGAGCCAATTCTGCGAGCACGACACCTAGGAAGAAACCCACTGTTCTATCACACCCACCAATTATGAGAGCACAGCATGGGTGGAAAAAGGCCAAACTCTATTAAAAGACAGAAATGCTGTGATTGCTCTGCAAGACTCTAAAAACGTTAATATCATGGTTAATAACTTAGTAATGCCCCCCCTATAAATTGCTCCAAATAACAGAAAATCCTACTTACTATATTTTAAATATCATGCAACTTGTAGAACAGGAAAAATCTTTAGTGCATATATTAATAATGATTAGAACCAAGTAAAGAAGACTGCATGAACTTGTTTCTTGCACCTACTTTTCTGTCAAGAGGAAGTTACTTCAGCATCAGAGTTCCCAGCTGAAGCTCATTGACAACATGGAATGTTGCTTTTCTTTAGCAGCCTACAGGACATACAGGCAGCATCACAGTCAAATCCCCAACGCCATGCAGTGAAAATCTACTCTCATTGAGCTAAAACGTAAAAACAACTATAAGTAACCCCATGGCCAGCAGCGCTCGACCCAGACATAAAAACCCACACAAAAAAGGAATTTCTTTCTGAAACTTTCTGCAAAAGCTAACACGGAGTGCTTTAGACTGTCTTTGAGTTCGGAATTTTAATGATGTACTTTATCTGAGTTTTATGGTTCTAAAAAAGAATACGACAAATTTCGATTTTTCTGCTAACTGCTCCTTTCAACTGAATTGAGCGTGTAGCCCTCAAGAAAAACTGGCATCACGTACTCCACTGATGGACTACAGCATTGGTGAACTCTTCAGTTCAGGTTATAAAAATCAGCAGGGGGCCTGTTTTGGCCTGCCATTCCCTCACAGTTGCCCACTGACACCAGAATACTGTTTTAACACATAGGCACTATATCAAGACACAAGGAGGGCCTATTCATTCAGCACATTGCCTCTGCATATCCCAACCAGAGCATACTCCTGCTGTTTGGAGCTTGTTGTGTGTGCCATGCAACAGAATTTTTAAAGCCATGAACTAGATCACAAAGGCAATGTCGATGTCTATTAGTATATGAATCAAATAAACATTGAATTATTTATTTGTTCAAAGAGACGATAACAGTTGTGTACAATGCTCTAGTTATTTTAGAACTCTGAGCTACTAAATGCACCCTTTCTATTGTAAACAGAAGCAAAAGAAATAGCTATATATGTTTTGAATGGGACGGAGAGCAGCGTGAAATATGAAATGAGAAGTACACTTCGTAATGTTATACTAACAAATGGTAATGAAAAGTTGTATTTTTCAGAAAAACACAGAACTTTACGAAAATGCTACATGCACAGTATACCCTCACTACAACACCTCTTTTTTAAAGAACATTCCACCATAACAAAATGGGCCCCAGGAACCTAGCTACATAACTGCAGCTTCAGCTATAACAGTCTCATGCTATAAAAAGACTACAGGACCTGGATATGACAGAGGTTAGTTATAGCAAGGGCACACTGTAAAATATCTGCATAAACCACTAGTCATGGAGTTTAGTGTAGTTATTATTTAACATAGGGGTAACATGAATCTCAAATGCAATGACAGATTCTGATATAAAACAATCGGCCAGCAGTTCTCCTTTTTGTGGCACGCAGGACGCATTGAGTGTGCAGAATATCAAAGAGATTCTAATACATAGTGCGTAACGTTGAGGAAAAGTCAGTAATACCAAATAGACCAGAGCCATTATCTGTAGTGATTTTGACCTGATTAGCATTGTAAGCAATAATCGAAGGCTAGTAAGAAGGCAAGGTATGTTATGCAAAGCAACTCATAAATCTGCATAAGCATGTCTATCTATGAGCAAATATATAAGTGTCCTATTATACAAACTTGCTTACGTTCAGTTACTTTACACTATCTCACAATTTACAGTAAGATCCTAATAATTCAGTACTTAACTTCATTGTGATGAAGGATATACAAAATTGGTATGGTCCAACAGCTAATGTCTACATTTTTAAATACATTCAATTATTACTAAATACATTTTTTTGAATATAATTTGTTTGATACTGATAAAAGATGCATCCATAATAAATTTAACAAGTTTGTATATGTGCTATTACGAGGTTAAAAAAAAAGTAATTTACAGTAATCTGCACACAAGAGGCTAGACAAGGTAAGTACACAGCAATCTACACAGCAATTTCTTTTACAGCAAGCAGTTATACAACATTCTCATTATTTGTTTAAATTAATTATTTTAATACACACTACATAACTTCACAATATATAACTCTATAAGACATTTGCATCAGGACTAGCCTATTAATAACGTTATCTAACCAGGGATTAGTTGTATATTAGTTGTATGTTTGCACCAATGAATACGAAATCGGCGATTGGCAAATCATCGTATTCTGTTCAATTCATTTAAATTTTTTATCCCATACATTTTCTCTACAAAAAACAAAAACAAAAAACAACCATACAACCACTCTGCAGTTTCTGCTCAGACTAAATTATATATAGTATTATGCTCTATAAAGTGTATGATATAATTTCTGTGGACATCACACAATTCCAATTAGACATGGATAACCACTTCAAGAACGCATTCATTCGCTTAGTTCATTAATTGAGCAACGTACACACCACGGCCCACCAAAAGTTCCGACACCATTCTCAGTTTTCTAACGTAGCTATTCTCGGCCTACATGCGGCGACTTCGAGAATACACTGTAGCTTTAAGTCAATTTGGTGGAGAAGGTAGTCCAATCGGACCCCAAGAGTGATGAATAACTGACTTTCTTTCCATAAACAAGTTTCATTAACATACAGTAATGCATTTCAGTAATATAATATTGTTAGGTTATAGTTTGTGTGCAGTAACTGAAAACTGCCGTTTTAGTCAAAGCTCTTCGAGCGCACCGTAATTTCCCATAAATATGCTTCATCGGTGTGAAATTGACACAGATCAAAATGTTGTAATGTTGTACATATTATAACATTTATTGTTTTATTTATGATAATGTATAACCTTCGCGGTATTTATGTATTGATAGGCATCAACAGAAACATTATACATTTTTTATGAGCAGTTTAAATATACTTAGACATTAGTACGACAAATGCAGTTTAAGGGAACATAGTTTTAACTACAAACATTCTAATCGCGAGGATCTGTAAAATGTACATACGAAACGCTGCCTTAAATAGTAACCTTATTTTTGGAATATTGAGTAAACACAGAGTGCCATTTAACCTATATTCTTTTGTCGCAGCAAACTCTCGAGGAAAAAAACAAACAGAAGACACGTAAAGAAGTAGCACGTTCCGAAACTCTCTAACCTCATTCCTTTGGAGCTGAAAGAAGTTGTTCAGATAGTTGGAATTTAGAGAGGAGCTCAGTTCAGCAGCGAGGGGCTTGGTGTAGTTCAGTTCCGGATGGGAAGGATTAGATTCTGGTCTGAATGCATCAAATGCACTGGTTTGATGAGTGTCTTGTAAAGAGAGATAGACCCAGTTCAAAAGCTGTGCAGGCTGGTACACAGACGCACTGGTGTCTATAGCAGACATCAAGCTCATCTTTGAAAGGATTCGCTATTCGGTTCTCCACCGTGTCTTCTAGGTAAATCACAACTTCTGTTCCTATTTCGTAAGTTCAATGATTGTTTTAATTTCGATTACTGTTTTTTTTCTCTCGAAAGTATTATCTTTCCTTTTCTTCATCCAATGCTCCTTCTGTGATCTCACTCCCAAATTCAAGATCATGCAAAAATCATAGATTTAAGATGTCAGTGTAAAAAGTTTAAGCCGCAGGCGGCGGTCCGCTATCTCCCTTTATTTGCGCTGGGGCACCAAGAAGCTTATTGCATATTCGGGAGATACTAGAGTGCGTCACAAGACAAATAAGCGAATAGGAATCGCGTTTCGTTATTTATTCGTTTATCGACGAGGTAATTGGCCGTCTTGTTGAATATTAACACACATTTCCAAACCTGAATCAGGAAAGCCATTGCTATAACTGCTGAATATTTATGAGAACAGCTGAGAGGGGCTGAGCAGTAATGGCTACGCTGCAGGAATTGACAGTTCGTACTCGCGCTCGTAGTTGCACTTTTGTGTGACTTCCTATCACGTATTCTGTGTAAATATATAGATTTGACATCTCCTGCTCTATCCATTGATATTTGACATACATAGATTTAATGCCATGTTGTGAATAGTATATTTCGGTTTCAATAATATTTCCATCTGAGTAAAAATACCCATATTCGTATTCGATATCTTATATAAAAGCTAAACATATATTCGAAATAATATACTTACGGCCCTGATGACAATTTTAGAAATATGAACCACATTTTTGTAGACATAATCCTGGAATGTGATACGCAATTTGTCATAAATTCCACTGGTGAGCCTCAAAGAGAAGTGAAAACAAAATGCTTTGTTTCGTCAGTGACCGAGGTGACATTCCCTAATTTTCCCTGGGAATGCAAAACATGATACTTCTTTGCGCAGGATGTGGCTGATCGGCTTTGGTTCATATCATTGAAGCGGTCAGCCCGGTTTGCTGTAGAGATTAAATCAGGTTTTGAACTTCAAACGAAACAAACAAGCGAACTAAATCGAAACGAATTATTTAGGCCCAATCGAGAACAGATCAGCTGTGTCAGTTGGTAAAGCACTTGAAATAGTCTATGCATATAACCAGATCAGCACTCATGCCAACATGAAGTGACATGCACTGTAGCCAAACAAAATATATATATATATATATTGTATATAGAAATATAGATGCATGTCATGGGTTTAAGATACATGGTGTTTTGAACACATTTTATTACTCATTGAGATAATGAAACATTACATAATATGGAAGTTGAAGAGAGCTTTCACTGTAAAGTATTATCAACAACTAATAACTTAATTCTAGTGAACTTCAACTGGTTTACTGTCCTGCAGCTTGGATAGCTTTAATGGAGACAATAGTTGTGTAAGATTGAATGCTACCTTTCCCACCCGGACATCATTTGCCATGAACACTTCAGTGGTTTCAGCTGACCCTGAGCGCTATTGCTGGCCCCTCGAAACTGTGCAGTTTCCAAGAAAAAAAACAACATATTTTTATGTGAGTTGTAAGCAAGGGTTTATTTCCACTTGGTTTCCAATGGCTTGCATCACTCATAAGTGAAAACTCAAAGCAGTAGAATGTGTCTCAGATCACATACATCACTTTCCGAGTTTTAGCATTCATTTAACATGCTATCTAAAATTATAATTATTTTTTTATGGCTTTTTTAATGGGTAAATACGGAATCTGAAACATCAAGTTATAATCCAACTATTAAATGTGATGTAGTATGTATTTATATCAGCGTAAATAAGACTAATGGGTTGAAGAATAGTGATTACCATTTAGGTATTACCCTGTTACCATAACAGCGATAAGCCTGAACCACGATGTGACATCAAAAGACATGTCTGCAGCGAAAAGAGAACTCAAGACAGACAGTTGGTCTCAGGAGCCAGATTAACCGATATACACAAAGCTCAACGGGTACCGCCAGCTTCTCCTGCTACAGATCTGATGAAGTGATACCAAACAAGGATGAGTACGAGTAGACAGATAAGGTAGCGGGTGTATGCAGCTTCGGTTTCCTGTCCAAACTAAAATTCCTGTTACCTGCTCCATTTGATTGCACAATACAAACAATACTACAATAATCATGCATCATAAATGTTTTATGGTTGATGTTAAGCAAGGTTGTTAATCTTTTCACATCGTACAAAAAAAATCAGTCTCTCCCGCTCAACCCAGTGGCGGGTACTTTTTTCTTCTTTTATAATATTTCAAATGGGCTGTCGCCGCATTGTAGATTGTGCCATAGAGCAGGAAATGACAGCAATTATCAAAAGCAATTCTAAAGCATGCTTTGAATAAAGTTATAAGGACCTTAGGAAAAACTTATTAGATTAAATTAATATATTTCTGATGTTTTAATGTTCGAAATACTCATAAATGTATACTTATTTTTAAGCAAAACAAACTGTATGTTGATCAAATAAATATTTTACAATATACATATTTAGAAGATATATAATTATTTATGTAATGTATTTAAACGTATTCCATTTATTTATCATTCATTCTTAAGTTAATAATGTACTTTTTAATAATGGTACGTTAAACCATTTTTTTCTTAAGAGACACAAAGAAAGATAATTACTACTGCCACCTACTGGTGCTGTAACATATTGCATAAAAACAGTACAGTAGCGCTGTTTGATTACAAGACAGTTATCTACAACTATTTACGACCGAGTGATGCCGGATTAGGCTATTTCACAATTGGAGATTTGTTTTATTCAAGCACATTAATTATATGTACGACACAACATTTAGAAGCAGTTGGGAATTATTTACATAAATGTGTGTTTTGAGAAATGGAGGCCCTATGTCTGCCGAGAGAACGAATGTGTAATTCCCCGTACATTGTAACCGACAAATCTAAGCAGCAAATCTTGCAGCACCATAATTTAGGGAATTTTATGTGAACTTTAAAATTGGATGTGTTCGATATTCAAAATGAACAGTACGAAAATATAGGCATCAATCGTTGATTTAAAAAACATTATTATTGATTAATGCCTAAGCAAATTTCTCCTACAGTATTTCATTGGTGACTTTATTGTGGTTTATTTGATATTGTGCAACGTAAAAATATTAGTTTAACAAAAGTTACTTATTTAGGGGTATAGATTTAGAGTTCAGATGAACTATCACAGTGAAACAATCTCCACTCAATCTCACTTAAGCGATAGATTATTTACCAATTATATTAGCTAAAACAAATTATATTGCAGATTATTGTTATTGTTAACATTCAATACATCAGTCTTATTTTACATTTAGTCTACTTCAATAATAATAAATAACTGAACATACATTTTGCTCCATGAAACTTTTAACGAAAAAAGAATTTGCAACTACAATCTTTTACCAGATGGTGGCATCACGGTTCATTTCCTGTTTGCAGTCTTCTTGTTCTTATTTAGAGAGGGGGTTGGGTCAACGAAAAAGTGCCCTGTATGCATAAATGTGTTTCGGTCTGTTTCACATCTTTAGAGAATGCATCACGTGAAACACATACTGACGTAGTATACCTATACACACACGAGGAGGGTTGTACAAAATAAATAACGTTGATTCAGAAACATGAACATACACTGCTTTTCTGCCATCACGCGTTTAGACTAAAGAATATGCACTAAAGCAGGGTTTTCTTTCATTCGAGAAAAAAGGTTATTCTATATATGTCACTGAAAATGTAAATTGAGCATTTAAAAACTTTTGTATTCGTATTCAAAGCAATGCTAGTATATTTAACACAACACAATTGCGTTATATAAATACATTCAATGTAAATTGTTGCCTTTGTACCAGGCCAGCCTGTTTGACTAGGTGTATAAATCTATGATACATGTTAATAAAACGTTGTCAAAGCGGTGTAATAACCCATGGAATTGAAATCCATACGAGTTTAAATTGAATCCAAATTTTGAAAAATTTAGATACAACCTTAAGTGAATAGGAAACTACACTGAGACGTGTTGAGCTGTCATCAGCAGTGATTTCTATTAACTATCCAGCGAGTTGCCTGTCTGCAGGGAGCGGAACTCATTTTGTTTGTTTTCAGACACTGTGAATCTCTTTACGAACGTCTCTAGTCTGTAGAGTAAATATATGTTTCTGGTGTCTCCAAAGCATAGCAGTGTATAAAACTTTCGAAATTACTATAAGCGAACATATATTTTTTTTAATTATACCGAAATAACTAATTTCGATTAAGACTATTTACAAAGTGCAGTATAAGCTACCGCCACATCAACCGAAACGCTCAAGAGCCCACCCTTGACCGAGTGCAGTAGAAACTACTGCGTACGAAGTGAATCAGATTAACTGGGCGTGTGCCCTAAAGACAGTACTTCGAGCAAGCTGTGGCACAGCAAATGAGGAAAATGATGGTTTGGCTATACAATAATTAACTGGAAATTAACTGGAAA
>JAOYSI010000711.1:0-17902 GCA_025775065.1 Hiodon alosoides | reverse complement strand
ATATATGTTGCTGTACCTAGGCATGTGATGGAGAAGAGAATACAGCCGATTTAAGTCTGGGAGCTGTGTTGTGACAGGTCTGTGCTTCTCTATGTGTTTATTAGATGTCCGAACTGGTCCAGCTGGAGACTGGAGTGCAGTACCAGGGCTCAGGACTTGCATCCCGCCTCGAGGGGGAGTACAATGTGCAGGTCGCTGCCCACTTAATCCTGACCCAGCTACAAAACTTTATCCAGGATGTGTTCCGTAGTCTGCGAAACATAGACCAGACCAAATCAGGGCCGAGAGGCTGAGCCTGGGTCCAGTCCAAGGAGCACCAGCTGCATCATCTATGAGGCTACCTCAATTTGCTAATACTTTATTTATGACTAACCCATACAATTTTCAGATCAGATATTTAAAATATTTATTATTTATTTATAGAATGTTTGTATTTATAATTATTATTATTTTTTTTTTTTATGTAAAATGGCAATCTGTCCGAGCGCAGCCCTGTGAGCTGGGTCAAACCCCAAGCGCTTGCGGGTAAAGGCATCTGTCCGAGCGCAGCTCTGTGAGCTGGGCCTAGCCTCAAGCGCTATGACAATGTTGGAACATTGTTGCAGGGACTTCCTTCCATTCAGCCATAAGTGCATTAGTGAGGTCGGGCCCTGATTTTGGGCAATTAGGTCTGGTTTGCAGTCAGCATTCAAATTCATCCCAAGGTTATTTGATGGGGTTGAGGTCACGGCTCTGTGCTGGCCTTTTATGTGTTACATGCTTCAGCACGCGGCAGTCCCGTTCTGTAAGCTTTTATAGCCCAGCAATTCTGGCTGAGCTGTAGTTGTTGCCAGATGTGTCCACTTTTAACAGAACTTTAGAGTTCACTTGGGCAGCTCTTAGCAGGGCAGTCATGTGACAAATTGACTTGATTGAAAGGTGGCATCTTACGATGGCGTCACATTAAAAGTCACTGAGCTCTTCAGTATAGTCCATTCTAATTTGAAGTGGTGTCCATATACTTTTGGCCAAGTAATATATGGCCATCATCATGAGACTTTGTGCTCTTTGGTTTTTGCTGTTAAGGTTCCATTACCACAACACACTCCAGGACTCTGCTTTCTTTAGTTGAGACTTTAAAGGAGCAGTAGTATTCTTCACGGTCAACAGGGTCGATAGAAAAGGGGGATACTTTGAGAAAAATGACAGAAATCTGAATCTACCAGTCTCCACAGTAATCATTAAGAAGCTCAAGGACCCTTCATAAGTTACTCCTTGAGTCCCTGACTGAGAATTGAGGGTACAATGGGGGTACAACATGGGGTACAACCTCCCAACAAGAGCAGTAATTTGCTTGTTGAGCTAAAGATTCAAGTCTTCAGGGAACCAATCAAACTCTTGTCTCGACTCTAGAGGGTGGCTTCAACTTCTATAGCAAACTCATCCATTTAAGTTATAGTTTTACCGGATTTATCTCAATTATTTCAGTCTGCTTGTGTATTAATATAGTATAATGACTTAATTAGATTAATATAGGTCGGATATCTCTTTTTAATCACTGGGTTTTATCAATTAATCAATAGGGTTTTGTGTATTGTTTTTTTTTGTCTGTTGAGAGTGGAATTGAGTAGTTTTTTTTTTACAGCATCACACCAAAACGTTAAATAATCTGCTTTAGCAGATAAACGTAATGCCCTATGGGCAAAGTCTCATTCTGTAGGTAGTGTCTATCATCCTTGTACCATGTGTTTAAATCAGCCCAGTGGGCTACAACTTGTAATGTAATGTCTTGTAATGTATTTTTTTATACAGTAGTTTTAGACTGTTTTGTTTTATGGTTTAGTGAAAATATTTATATTTAAATGATCGAATATAGTTGAATGTACTAACTTATCTAACTTATTTTCTATTCAGAATTTTGTTCAGAAATGTGTTTTTTTTTAAAGTGTCTTAATTGCCTCAATAAAATTTTGGTAAAAGTAAATTTGATCATGAATGCAATTTTTAAAATACTTTTTACACAAAGTCCATTAGCCAAACTAGAATTTATCTCTCTCTATACATAGAAATGCATTCTCATGCTGTAGGCGGCACAGGTTCAGTGATGACATGTGTCACCCAGATACTTCTCAGGCTTCCTGTCACTTGAGGAACAGACAGTATTCTAGAGATCATAGGAAACAGGAAGACACATGTAAGAGGGGAAACACCACATATAGAAATCTTCATGAGAAACAAACATAAATCTGAAACTAAAAACGAAACCAAAACAATAAACTACATTTTATACCTCAGGTTTAAGTGCTTAGCAGATTTATCCAAAGATACTCACACAGCTTACAATTTCTACATTCATCCACTAGAATATTTACTGAAGCAATTCAAGTAAAGTACCTTGCTCAAGGACACAACAACTGGGATAGGACTACAAAGGGCAACCTATCGGTTACAAGCCTGTAACCTTAACCACTACACTACCAGTTTCCCCATGTTAACTGCAACAAATTATTGCCTTACACTACTCGACAAATCGTGGTGTTTCCCTGTTGTCAGTGGATGCAAGGGCTGTCTTTGATCTGTCCAGACAACTTATAAGTACATCTCTTTAGTGGTCAGAAGATCCTTTTGAAGTTACAGTTGACAGCTGACAGCAATTTGACATTCATAATGGAAATTACCTAAAAAAACACAACCAAAAAATGTTTATGATGTAATATTATTTTACTTAATATTTGCCTTTGTTAGCCAAGAGAGTATTCCTTTTCAGATTACTCCCTCAGTTTTCTTGTCGAGTATGCTACAACCAATAAATAAACCAATCTATGATACAATTGTAAAAAGTATACATATTTTAAATTGGAATTGAAAAAAATAAATGACATTAAAAGGTTACAGTAAAAGGCTAAGGGAAATAATACATATAACTACTTCAGAGAGACAAAAGTCAATATTGTCACAATTGTCAATACAGTTGAAGTCAGAAGTTTACATGCACCATAGCCAGATACATTTAAACTCAGTTTTTCACAATTCCTGACATTTAGTCGTGGAAAACATTCCCTGTCTGTAGGTCAGTTAGGATCACTACTTTATTTTAAGAATGTGAAATGTCAGAATAATATTAGAGAGAACAATTTATTTCAGCTTTTATTTCTTTCATCACATTCCCAGTGGGTCAGAAGTTTACATACACTTTGTTAGTATTTGGTCACATCGCCATTCAATTGTTTAACTTGGGTCAAACATTTTGGGGAGCCTTCCACAAGCTTCTCACACGAATTTTGGCCCATTCCTCCAGACAGAACTGGTGTCAGGTTTGTAGGCCTCCTTGCTTTTTCAGTTCTGCCCACAAATTTTCTATCGGATTGAGGTCAGGGCTTTGTGATGGCCACTCCAATACCTTGACTTGGTTGTCCTTAAGCCATTTTGCCACAACTTTGGAGGTATGCTTGGGGTTATTTTCCATTTGGAAGACCCATTTGCGACTGAGCTTTAACTTCCTGGCTGATGCCTTGAGATATGCTTCAATATATCCACATAATTTTCCTTCCTCGTGATATCATCTATTTTGTGAAGTGCACCAGTCCCTCCTGCAGCAAAGCACCCCCACAACATGATGCTGCCGCCCCCATGCTTCACGGTTGGGATGGTGTTCTTCAGCTTGCAAGCCTCACCCTTTTCCCTCCTAACATAACGATGGTCATTATGGCCAAACATTTCAATTTTTGTTTCATCAGACCAGAGGACATTTCTCCAAAAAGTAAGATCTTTGTCTCCATGTGCACTGGCAATCCACCATCTCTCCCACCAAAGCCCAGCAAAGTTCCCACATGATTAAAAGGCCTATATTAGAAGACGAGACTTAGCTGCACTGTGACACGGCAGGAAATTCGCAACAGCCAGTACCCCTGGGATGTTACAATACAGTCCTAAAAGTTGCATTTACAAATATTTCATTCAAATATATTTATTTTTTAAACACTAACGTAAGTGGTATGTTTTTCAAATAACAAATAAGTTTTGTTTTTATAATAAACTTATTTTAAATTATCAAATGTAAATGTATCTAGCTAACTTGCCATTTCTAGTCCATTAGTCCATTATTTTTATTGCACTAATGTTGAGAAAAGTGAAGGAAGTGAAACAAAATTACACAGGTGCTTCAAAATTATATGAGATAGAGAATGGTTCTCTTTCTTTGATGTAATTATGAAAACAAGCAGAGAATTAATGTTCTTGACTAGCTGTAGCAATCTGCAGAACTTCTGTTTTGGTTTTCAAAAAGAAAAATCAGGAATTTGAAGGAGCTGCAGAAATTGCCCTTTTGGGAAGACAAAAATCCCTCCTGAAACTAGACACTTTTTTGGCAGGTGGTACCTAAGAGACTTCTCTGTGCTGCATTGTTAGTATCAATGCCAAGTATTCTTGAGGAAAAAAAATGGCTGACATTTTTCTTGTTAACTTTCACATAAGAACATAGCGTTTAATGTTATTCAGCCCAACTTGGGATCTCATATACCAATAACCTAAAGTTCTTCGAACTTTGCAACAAATTTAAGACTATTATTCGGTGGGAACTAGACTGCAAATTGTTCCTTCAAATGAATGAAAAGTGCTTCTAATTTATTTTCCTCCATTTTAACTGGACCAAACCTCCTAGATGTGTTCTGATTAAGAAATTGGGTACGGATACTGTTTAGGCCTCCTTTGACCAAAATTCTTTACTACTTGCTCTATATCCCAACCACATTTAAAAAATCCAGCCTTTTTATTATTTTCCACATGCAATTCCATTTCTTGTTTTCTTTCCAAAATGTTTGTCTTCAATTTTCACACTCCACTTAAATGGGTAGATAACATTTACGTATGGTTTCCAGTGGGTTTCTCCCTTTGCATGAGCTGGAGTACCAGTGGGTATTATTTCCTAATTGAAACTTGCTCCTACACATCAGGCATTATTACATATGCTGCTCTGATGATCGCTCCAGCCTTACCAAAATTTCCCCATGGCATACTGAAACTAAAAGTTACGATATGGCTTAATAAAGAAAACAGGCATAATGATGGATATTTTTTTAATTTTGTTTTGCTTCCTATATACTACAGTTCCGGGCACTGTAGGTGTTGAGGCAATATCTGTGATTTGCACTAGAAAAGACAGCAAATTGACATAACCAAAGTCAAACCTTATACAAACACAAGGTTTAAAAGTGCACTTTATATTCAATCAGTACAGAAGATTACTAAACCATAATCCATGACATTTCTATATAAAAAAGGAATACGCATTTTTTTTTCCCCTGGCATGCTCTGCCAAATATTTTAGTACGAAATTGGTGGCATCAGTCAGGTGACATTACATTTAGAACGCCAAGATTTTGTCACCTATACTGCAGCAAAACTATACAGTTCATTGTTGTTTTGAAAGTGTACTGAAAATAGCAATAGGAGGAGTTTGGGGTGTCAAGAGGACAACCCAAGGACTGCGGATATCTACAAGGCAGAAATGGCTTTGGCTGCCACCCTTCTCCCCAGAGGCAGGGTGAGATCAGTGATGGCAAGGACCACTTTGGGCTTTGCCAGAGCAGGCAGCTTCACCAGCTCGGATACCTGGGCACAAAAAAAAACAAACAAGTATGAATGGCAATTACTTGTTTCTGACACGTCTGTGCTTAGCTTAACTTTGTTTCAAGGCAATTAAGAAAAAAAGGAGTGTTGTGAAGACACCGGATGCTCGTCTAAATTGTACCTAGCTTTATAAACTTCAGTTTCACTGAATTTTGCTTGGATATTACAAGCTAATCATTGAAACTAGTTTTACAACTGATTGAAAATATAGGCAGTTTGACAGACAGCAAGTCTTTATCAAAATGTCAACCTCAGACACTGAATGGAGACTAGAACATTCTCCACTATGCTCTAATTCCAAAATGACTATAGATTTAAGAAACATCACTTTGTGTCTGGCCACAAAATTTGGATACCATTCCTTGAGTTTACCAATAGCTCTATATCTCATACGCTTTTAGGCTTCCAATATATATGCAATTCATACTGACAATTTTTACATTGATTCAGAGATGTGCCCCCCCCAACCCCACTTTGTACATTCATTAACTTTATATTGCATCAGTAACTTTCGGTCTCTTTTGTGTCCGTTTTCTTTTTGTTCAGTGAAGCTGCACCCAATATTAAAACCCTTTTTTGTTATAGATTGCTTCTTAGACAGATTAATGTTTGACCAAGTTTCGTCATGTCGGATGGTTGTATTACAAAAATCCAAAAGATAATTCTTTAAAAAACTACTAGAAACGTTTTACACAGATTTATGTTTTGTGCTTTCATTATTAGCCAAAACAAGAAGCTGAATTGCTTGTGCTACGCTACATTTCCTACCACCACACACTGGGAGGTTGGAGGAGGACGACTAGTCTCCGCCAATCCTAGGCGCTTTCAAAACCACCCGTCTTTTACACGCTGCAAACTGCATAGCCCACATGAGAGGCTCAGCACCAAAACATCCCTCTTGATGGCACTGCCAGAGCTTGCATGAGCCTTGGAAGCTGGCAGGAGACGTTGGTTAACTACAAGCTGAGAGAAGTATCCCAGCCCAGGCGGTGCTATGCCTACCGTGTGCCCTCACTTTGCTGTGCGGGTCAAAATCGGCTACAAAATGTAACCGTTCTTCAAACCGGGGAGTAGTACCTGTACTAGCCTATCCATCAGTGTATTACCCAAAACCCCCCCCCTCACCATGGTGAAGGGCATGAATTGCAGGATGCTGCCACGGCTGCCCTGCTCCAGACACTCCACACACTCCTCCATGAAGCTCTGGACAAACTGAGTGTGCGGACCAGCCGTCTTGGAGCCCAGGATGGAGGATATCAGCAGAAACAGGTTCGCTGAACAAAGCAGGAGAGGCGGAGAACATAGAGGTGAAAATTCTTCCAATGCCAGGAAGCGACCAGAACCCTGAGAGGATCCGGCCTTCACGATCCGGGTCACGACCCCTCGCAAGGCACACCAACGCGAAGCCGCTGTATGTAAACGAACCGTGTCCCAATGTCCTTCTCTTACCCAGGACTCGGTTGAGGGGGTCCCTCATGTTGACAGTGTGAAGCTGGGAGGCAGACAGGGAACTGCTCATGGACCGGTCAGCTGAAGGAGACAACGAAAAAAATTGCAGGTTGAACATGCTGGGGGCTTTGGGTGAGATCTGGGTCCCAGATGGGTATTGGGGGGATTTTTTTTTTTCCAAGAACATAATTTTAAATGAATTTACAAAGTTGTACAAATCCAAAGTGTGCAATGAGCGGGACCAAAAAAAACAACCCAAAAATGTGAATATGCACATATTTACGAATACGATATTTTGACAAAATTATCTTCATTTTATTTAAGAGTTCTTAAGTGTTGGGTGTTCCAGCAGAGAGGCTTCAGCTGTTAAAACCGTTTCCACGTTTCAGCAGTGATCACTTGGAAAAGCTGTGACAACTGCGATTAAATTTAAAAAAATAAAAAATAAAAGTTGGAAATTCAGTTGTGTAACCAGTTAATAAAAAAATGTAGCTACAAATCAAACAAATAAAATCATAAAATACAGCTGACACACCCATGAAAAATTTCAGATTTCTTGTTATGGCAAGAACTGCTATGTTGGTTGGCACTGCACCCAAGACTATCACTCACTGCTTAAACTTGTGTATGTAGCTGAGTGACAATCATATAATTTGATTTGATTTGAATTTTAGGCATGACTATATTTTATTAAGAGACTATTGAAAGGACATTTTTTGTGGTAAATAAAATGTTTAATGGAATCACGTATACTACAGGCTACATTATTTCTACTCTCAAGTTGCTTTGAATAAATGGGTAGAAAAAAACAAGCAATGGGTCTAATAAAGAGAATAGGAAAATCAGCTTTAGTGAAATATAACCCCCATTCCAGAGAAATAAATAAATTATTACTGTACCTCCACACCCATAGCTTACAGCTCTCAACATGACGTCATAAAAACGTACTAATGCCACTTAATTCACTGAAGCTTTCCAGAGTTAAGCAACTGAACTGCAGCCACTCACGATTGGGAATTTTTTACTTCCTGACTCGTGGTACGCAACAGACTGCATCACACCCCCTTTATCCTGTGAGTATTGCTTCAGTGAGCCAGAAAGGAGTTTACATTGGTGAATAGTTATGACTCTCATAACAATGACTCCAATGGGCCTTAATGGGAATTCTGAGCCCTAAGCCAATACTATAAAACAAAATGAAGTGAACAAAACGGGAAGTTGACTCATTCATTATGTTTATTATCTCACGACAAATATTTTCATTGCTTCTGGTTCATTTGAATATATTTACAACAAATATTTTTATGTGCAGTCTGAATTACTGTCTGAATTAATGCATGAAGAAGGTTGAGTTTTACAATTCAACTTTAAAGTACCTTTTACATATCCTTTAACACGAGACATCCTTGAGTCATTTCCGTTTTTTCGTCACCAGTTCAAAAACCATAAAAACCTAACTAAAAATAGGATATCCTTCAAGCAATTTATGCATGTTACAACTGTCAGTTGCATCGATTCTCTGTGCAGTATCTGTGCTGAAGCCCATCCCATTGCAACAATGATTATGAAACTCTTGCAGGCGCATGAGGTAACTATCAGTATAAGGATGTTTGTCAAATTAACAAATGGCTTATTTGCATTTTTCCTAAGCAGTGCTATACTTTGCTCAGGCTAGAGAGGTTGCAAAATACGTATGTCAATAGAACGAACCTGTGAAGGGCAAACATTGGCTAATCTTTCTTTTCTAACATAGATAATGTTCGGCACATTGAAAACCCTTTGGTTACATGATATTTCCTCTTAATGTGCCAGGTATTCATCTTTGCGCAATCCCTGGGTTCCCTTGCCAAAAAACATTTATCACTCCATGCTTTCCTTATGCTAGAGTTATACAAAGCTATTTACATGCAACTTGTGTGCAATTCAAAATCAATAAAAAAAAAAACCTTCAGTTTTAAGCAATGTCTAATCATAGACAGGGTGATATCACATTCTAATATATATTTAGAACAATCCAAAATATTATCAACCAGCGTACTGATTGTTTTCTTAAGAGAGAAAAAAAATTCTTCATTTTACTCAAACTGAGATATCTAGCAAAATTTAATAATGCCATTTGCTATGTGGTGGGGAAAGGCACTTGCTAGTCTGGGTATAAAATCAGTCAGTCTAAATGAATACTAAATAGAGGGTAACTGTCAAACAGAAAAACATGCTAGAATACAAGAAAAGATAGCTGTGAGTTTACCTAGTTAACTTAGTGATCTGTACATCACTATCACCTTTTGAAGATTGTTAATACTGTACTTAGTTTAGTTACCAGCTTTGTTTGTAGTGACAGTGATGACAGGCCGCAGATTACGTCTATTATAATAATATAATATAATAATAATAGTGTCTAACACAGTTGACACTATTAGTGGGCAATATTCATGCTAAATAACTACAAACATAGAAATAATGAAGTAGAATAACTTATTTTTCTATCGTCCACAAAGCAACACACCTGCGTGACCAGTAACTTTCCACTGACCGGACATTGAATACAAGCAGTTGCTTGAAGTAGAAGTGATAAGTTGTATACAGATTGTAGTGGGTGTTACATCAGGCAATCTAGACTCAGTCTGGTTGCATGTGATAAAAGTTGTGAGTTAAAACGCTTCATGCAATGAAATACAGTATCCTAGAGGATCCGGGAGACATAGACCTCTAGAGTGGCTAATGGAAAGAACAGAGGGAGACCCTTAAATTCTAAGTGGGGTCCATGTTTGTGGGACGACTAACCTGGGCTGGAGAGGACAACCGGTTCATCCTCATTTGAGCTCAGCAAACGCATCAGTTTAGAGGGCTGCGTGTCATCCAGCGGGAATAGGCTACTGTAGTCCTGTTACCAATAAAAATAACTCATTGACACACCTTATTCAGAGCTTCAATGTAACCTTAATCTTTACCCCTTTTGCTAACATTTCAGATGCATTTGTATAAACAATATAATACATTAAATAAATGGCCTTAAAACTGACTTCTATGTCTTCCCGTTGTCTCTTGCGCTGACGAACTGAGGCCTGGCCTTTGTGGTGGGAGGAGTAGGAGCTAAGGGCACACCAGACAGAGAGCCTGCAGACAGAAAAGACAGAAAGGTAATCAGGCAGACTAAAGGGGAATTTCACTGTTATGGAAAGGTGGGGGAAAGACCAGCCTGGCGCTCATACTTGGCCAGGGCTTTGCCTGGCGGGTCTGCCAGACTGTGCCAGCGTGCAGAGTCCGTCAGCAGGCCGGGCAAGATATGGCCCAGCAGGGTGAGGGTGATCTGGTGGGTGTCCAAGCAGAAGATGCTGTAAAGCAGCTCCACAGCCCGAGTTGCCCACTCCTGGCGCGTCTCCTTCAGCAGCTCCTGAGAATGAGAGTGGGAGGGTGTCACATGTAATATGAACTGAAGTCCAAACTCATTTAATACTAAACAAGTAATTGTCACTAATATGGTTGTATTCCCTGCCACAGTTTAGATTTTCAGGAGGGGTGATTTTAACATTACCCATTAAGAGGAATGAGTGTTTTATAAAAGTAAATGTAAAATATCTGCTTTTCATAAAATCATCTAAAAAAAAAAGAGAAACATGACAGTAGCTAATCAAAAAACCATTAACAGCTCAGAAACCAGCTTGTCTCAATGCAATACAATCATTGCAACTAATATTAGTGATCGCATACAATTTTACATGATCAGGATTTCTTTTTGAAAGATACATACATACATACACATATATATATATATACATATATATATATATATATATATATATATATATAAAAAATACAGCATATTGTAGATGTTCTGCAAAGATTGCATTGATGTTTATGGAAGGAATTAATTGACTTAAAATTATTTGTTCTGTATTGGTATTTTATAAGAAAGTTATTGTGAATACATGACGATGGATAATCATTTAATGAACAAACATAAAACGTATGTTTTATATTGTAAACTTATTGTTGTCGGATGCTATTTGCCATAAGTTCAATAAGGCTCCAATCGTGACTAAATTTACAATAGCAAATGTTAAAACTGAGGCCTTATAGATATCAACTTATAGAAGTTGATAGAAGCTGTCTAAGTTGTTGTGAAGTGAATACAAATATTAGCCCACAAATGTTGTTGAGTACAAACTGACTTGAAAGTTACCAAATATATAATATAATAGATATATATTAGCACACAGTATGGCAAACAAGTACATGAAAAATAAGAACTAGCCATTGAAAACCATGAGCAGGGTAGAAATAGTTATAGAATGTCGTTATAGCTCGGCAGGGGCTGCAAAGAACATGTGTAAATGATCTCGTTACCCTCCCCCTCCCCCGTTTCGTGAGAACAAATAAACTCTTCCGAGTAAGATAGGAAAACGCCAGTCCCATCGCTCTGCTGGGGGCAAATCACAACAATGAAGATTTATCATAAATCCCTGCACGGATTTTCAGTGAACCTTACTAATTGTTAGAAGACAACTACTGCACCATATGAGGTCAGTTGTTTTTATAACAATTTCGATTTGCAGAATTATGCAGAGAACAATTCATCCAGAACTACTTTGGGGGCGGGTTTGGGGGCTTTTAGTGTTTGTACCGGGGTGAACTTTGACCATTTTCTGTAGTGTTTTTTCCTGAATGCCGTGTTACTACAGAAGAAAATTATGCAATGTTTTTTTAAGAGTGAAAAAACTACTTATTTTCAAATTTTATGATCCTGAGCGCTGGCGCCCATACCACTAGCGGGAGTGCATTAAGAAGTTAATACAATATTTACTGTATTTAGCTAAAGCTCCACCAGCAGGTAAAACTGAAATCGCTGATATATAACATATGATAGGGCTGCTACAATTGAATATTTTGGGAATCGAACATTCTGAGAATTAATTGAAATAACTTGACAAATTATCATGAATGAGGTAGGCTATAGTCTTTGCAATTTATTGCTATTGAAATATGTCTATGATTAGAACAAGAATATGTACAGTACTGTGCAAAAGTCATAGGCACCCTAGCTTTTTTAACATAAATTTGGTCTTTGATATTTATTTTTTGTCTTAATTAAAAAATTATTTTTAAATTTCCAAACACTCTTTTTCCAAATAAGACCAAGGAGTTCTGCAACAGATGGTTTTGCTTCCATAGAGCCCTGATCTCAACATCATTGAGGCTGTCTGGGATTACCTGGACAGACAGAAGCAAGCGAAACAAAGTCTGTAGAAGAACTGTGGAAAGTACTCCATGATGCCCTCCAAGATGTACCTGCCGATTGTCTTATAAAACTGCACAACAGTTTACAAAAGAGAACTGAAGCAGTATTTAAGGCAAAGGATGGTCACACCAAATATTGAATTCATTTTTTTTGGTTTTTTTTTTTTTTTATAGCTTATACCGTTTACTGCTCTTTATAGTTTTATTTTATACGTGTTGCACAGTACTGTATGTTGAAGCATACATTTCTAAGTGTCTACAAAGTACTACCGCCTACTCGGTAGGAATGAACTTAGCTAGCTTGACAGCCAGCCGCTCAAACACATATTAACAGCACCACATAATTATTAAACTCGAAGTGAAAACACGATGTAGCAAGTAAGTGGGTTACGAGATGCATCTCCCACTGGTGTAAAGAAAAGCAAGTATGCAACTCAGTTACAAAACAACCACTCAATTTAGTAGGCTACTAAGAGACTTTTAGATAGATAGCTAGAAAACACAAAGTTTGTGTATCCTAGCAACACTGCTCCATTTATCGGTTCTATATTAATGTGACCGGGACTATATTCACTAGGATATGAATTCTAATAAATTTGGCTTAATAAACTAAATATTTTTCATGAAATGCATCAGTTGTTTATTTTTTTTTAACATGTGGTAACAGTTTTATAAAAGCAATAAGATATAAATCCTGGTGGCTTCCTCTTCAAACACTAAAACATTGATGTGGTCTCTTTTGGTAAACAAATTTTGCAGAGACGGAATTTTCTATTGCTTTGACTTCAAATGCTTCCATTTTGCCTTTTCTTTCCGGTACCATCTTTAATGCTTTCCTCCTGCTCCGCCATATGGCTCTAGCCAGACAATTATATTCAACGATTTTCTGTAATCGAATTATGTTATTGGATTAATCGTTTCAGCTCTAATATGTGAGTGAGGTCAAAGTTTACATTGAAGTTAGGCCACTGTTACAAAATTCGACTGGGGTCTGCATTACCACCATATGCATCCTTTTACAAAACGTTGACGAAAATAAAATGGTTCTCGAGATACGGAATTAACCGTAATAATCTGTTAGATTGGGGTCAAATTTAACATTGAAATAAAGGTTAAGGTTCACACACTTAACTGAAACCTAAAGAACCAAAAAAACTGGTCTTGTGCTAACAAGAAAGTAGACTTTACATGGGCTTAGATCTCAATTCTATATCAACCTCTTTGATTCAAGTTCCTGGCAGGGGATACTAATTGATACTGGCTATGTGGTTAAGAAACGGGACTAGCGAGTAGTAAATTTACCCTACATTTTTACAGAAATAGCTACCTGTATAAATGGCTAAAGGGAAACACGGAGCTGTATAAGGTAATCAACATTTCATGTCAATGTTAAACCTCCCCGAAAACTCCGCCCAGTTCGACAGTTGCTGCTTTTGCACCAAGACACTGACCTTGACCAGGTTGTTGGTGAACCAGAAGATGCCCCCCATGTGCAGCAGGCTTTCAAACAGGCGTAGAGCCCGGCTGTCCACCCAGCCTTTCCGGAGCACCGCTCGGAACTGCCGACCCAAAGCCTCCCGGATGGGCTCGCGAGCCGGGAGGGGGTTGCGGTGCAGGATGGCCTCCTGCCCCTCCACGGGGGGGCGCAACGCCACCCCCGTCTGTTGGAAGACGTCGGAGCACATATGATCGAGTATTGAACTCATGATGACCACCCTGTGATTGAACGAAAAGGCGTCATCAGTCAAACGTTAACGAGAATTGCTCAGCTTGAGCGAATGCAAACAATAAAAGAGCGGGTATCAAAGATCAATTCTAAACAAAATATTGACCAGACCAGGACTGGGTCATACTGCCCAAAAACTGAATTTTCAAAGATTTTGACAGTATGATGGCAATTTATTCCCCCTGTAATAAAAGTTCTGACGGTGGTTTGTATGACGGTGCCTTTTTTTGTTTGTCCCTTTCCACCGAACCGTGTCCACACAACGGATGTTGCACTTGTTTGGGAAATCCCACCAGCTGCACACTTTCCTCCGTATCGTCAGTCATCGCCATGAGCGTTTGTGTTCAAGTCAAAACTTGTTTACGCATGTTCGGTTTTATGTTTCCGTTTTTCCCTCTCAAAAAGGATTTCGTTTAAAAACGACCATTTTTGTTTGTCATTTCAGGTTCTTGCTTTAGTGAGAAGATTTTTTTTTTTTTCTTTTTCAAGTTTGGTTTGTTTTTTGTCCATGGGGCCCAAGCCTTTTTCTCCTCACTCCTAAACCGTGCACGAGCCACAGCATTTCCTTTTTTCGTCATGTTTGCAAAAGCCCTTATACCAAAATAAGTTAATTCTGGTTTCGATTATTTTCTAAATGACAAGTTATACAAAATTAGTATTACTCAATCTAACAACTATGAAATGTACAATTTTTGAGTATACATTGTATAGTCACTGTGTATTATAGCCCATACCCATATTCATTAAAAAAAAAAACACACAAAAAAAGGATACCAGCCAGCCCTAAAAGGCCCAGTTAAGATGATGTTTAAGAAAGAAAAAACATTAAAACTATGGTCTGAAAGGGTTTAGCCTTCGCAAGCGCAACCACGGCGTTATACCGTTCAGCATAGAACTGCAGCGTGTTCTCCCCAAACAGCGGGGTGACGAGCTGCCGGATCATGGTCTGGGGCTTCTCCCGCTCGTCCAGGCCCAACATGCGCACGTGGGCTACCAGCCAGGCCACCGCGCAGATTGCCATGCTGCACACCTTCCCCTTGATGTTGTCAGTGATCTTCTGTCGGGGGAAAGCGAGAGCAACACATGGGGTGAAGAAACGGGCATCGATGTTATCCGAAAGGCAGGAGTAAAGAAGAGGGGCGCTCACCTGCACGGATTCTACAGATAACACCCCGTTCTCCCAGGCGTTCAACACCTCCAGGATGGCTGCGGGCGTGCAGAGGCAGACCTCGTGCCACTTCATCTGACTGGGAAGAGATAGTCATCATGACAAGGCACACGGGTCCTCTAGCTAGATAGATCTGCGCTAAAGGCGCGAAAACTCTCGCTCTTGGCATTTTAGCAATGGAGCAGAGCTACATACACAAGCTTCATCTCAGAGGAGTTGTTGAGCAAGGCCACCAAGCTCTCCACCTTGCCGACGTCGGGACGGAAGCAGGGGTGATCCGGGTTCAGGGTCTTCCCTTCCTCGGGCATGCAGGTCTGTAGCCACGTCTCGAAAAAGGGTGTCTCCCCCGAGGGGCTGGGATCCGACAAGATAACCTGCCAATGAGGAAGAAAGCCAATACACTACACATTATTGAAGGACATTTGATCACAAGATAAGATAATTGATTTTTTGTGGAAAAGTGGTTATCAAGGTTTTTGACAGTGCTGGCTGGAGTCAGGAGAAACCCAAAACTGTAAAAAAAAAATTTTTTGTGCGTGAAATCCTAACAAAAATAGTCACAAAGAAGGTATTCGCATGAATCTTGAGAAGCAATCAGACCACACAGAGATAACATGGGCTCAAAAGTTATAACAGTGCACTCCCAGAAGACGTGTATCACAATACCTATTAGACAGATACTGCAGTAAAGACATAGTAAAGAGGTTTGCTGCGATGAGCAGTCCTGGTCATTCCATAAGACCCATACTGTTTTGCATGTGTGCCACGGAAAACCCATAGGTTCACTGCACACAGAAATCTCAGATAAAAAGGCCATACCTAGGCAGTCAACGTTACCATCTATTGAAATTCCAGCAAGCCTGACTAGTTTACTATGAATCCAGACTCAGATTGTGAAATCAATAGGGAGGCAGCAGCATGCTATTATAGCTATGTACAGTACTTCTTGAAAACATTCATAAAGTTTGACTAATGTACAAGAAGGAGGGAGACACCTAGTGGTCCACCAGCACAATTAAAAAAAAATATATTTTTTTTTTACTCCTACACTGCATTGAAGGCCTATCAAGGGCTTTTATAAAATCGACCAAACAGTCACTCAGGGTGTAAACACGCCACACTGAAATGCAGAACATCTGTGGGTAACTGACCTCAGAGCCATAGGTCTGTACCACGTGGCACAGCATGAGGAAGGAGATGTCGAATAGCAGGGCTCGCACGGATGCGGACTTGGCTGCAGGGAGAACGAGTAGCAAAGGACACACAATGGCAGTCTTCGTGGGCGGCACCTGACAAAACCTTCAGCTTTACAGGTATTTTCAGTCGGCAGATTTTTTGCACACTAGACAGCGGATCACTGTAACAACGGAAATCGCCAGCGGATTCTACGATCCTAGAGAACCATCGTTGCATCCAGCTTTCAAAAATAGACGATCCCCAAGGGATAACCCAATATCTCATAAGTGGAATGACGCAGCTCCATGCCGATTACTCACATCCCTCGCCACTGATGTGCTTGGGAAACTCGTTCAGTCTGGAAGACAAATGATGACTCATTGGTATAAAATTCAGCTGTCATATTTTGTGCCCTAAGGTGCCAATTAAAAATCAGGTTACACAGCCTGTGTGCTGCTGTGGCTCGACTGGATTCTGCATGCTGCTTACTTGATGAACTTTCTTGCAAATGACTTTAGCTTCCCAGTGGCAGCGGCAGCGGCTAGGAGGAGATCTAGACTCTTGCCGGACAGCATGTGTCCCAGAACCCCCAGCAGTCCCTCTGGAGACTTGGAGTGATCTGCATCAACAGTCTAAAAGCGAACAGGTCAAGGAAATAGACAAGATGAGGACATGATGTGCAAGGCAGGCCACAAGAGGTTGATATAAGACCCATTGCCATTGCTAAATTATTTTAAAATACATTTCAGTGGGAAATTGTGTAGTTACACACTGACTATTAGTTGTCAGAGCAGAGCGGCAGACACACCTTGAGTATGTTGGTAACGGTTGGCTCTGCCCGCAGGATGAGGCCTGGGTTGGGCTGAATGTTGGCATTTTCTGCAGTCTTTAACCGTGGGGCGTACTCCCTGTCCTCAGCCCTGAAGAAAGAGTCAGTGCAGATAGGGAGAGAGGAGAGGGGGGGAGGGCAGTAGAATGAAACGGGGCACAGAATGGAACAGAGGAAGTGCCCCAAGCACCAAGAAGGAGGAGAGCAGTAAAAGGTGAAGCAGTCAGGTGCAGAAATGGAGAAAGAGCCAGAGAGAGAGAGAATGAAAGCGGTTAGTGTCGGGTTTAGACGGGTTACACCACGTAACATTGTACGTTATGACATCATGGGGACAGAAATTGGGGGACGCCCCGTACCGCTTGGCAGTGAGGTTGGCGGTGTTGGTGTCTGACAATAAGCCCAGTTTATTACACTCCTGAAGCAACAGGCTGAGACAGTCACAACTGCAAGACAAGAGATGCAGTGAGACAAACCAAAAACATGAACAAGTAACATTGATTCCCCAGACATTTTTTAAATCAGCGGTTCTTACTTGCATCTTTGGTCAGCCTTGTCCAGAAGGGGTGTGAGCTTCAGAAGGTACTCAAAAGCAACATTCACATCCTCCATGAAGTCCTAGAGGAGAGGTAGACATGGTCTCAAACAGGGATAAGGAATTGTTTTGTTTTGGGTTTTTTTTTGGGGGGGGGGGGGGGGGGGGGGTTAAAAA
>JAOYSI010000709.1:0-51528 GCA_025775065.1 Hiodon alosoides | reverse complement strand
CCCCCCCCCCCCCCCCCCCCCCCCCCCCCCCCCCCCCCCCCCCCCCCCCAAAGCTTCTTACAATGAATTCCATGAATGAGCATTCCGTGTCGGGCCTGACAGATGAAATAATTCCCAGAGAACAACTTTATTTGCATCCCACTGAAAGACAAAAACACAGCAGCAGCGGGCAAACGAACGAAAGTGAAAGCACCGATCTGACTAAACACGTCTTATATAAAGGGAACATGAACAGCAACGGCCCACAGAGTGGCTTTTGTGTACGCGTTCTTTGCGCTGTGCGTTACGATAAATCGCTTGGAACAAATATTGTTTAATCTTTCAAATCATGCTTTTGCTTTCTCCTTAAAAACACAGTCAACAGCATACCGATTGTGAGGGCAAAACGTGTATCATGCAATTATAGGGAGCTAGGATTTCTTACTGCAAAAATTGCCTCCCCATGGAATCCATTTCAATTAGATTCCACATATAATCCACCAAGTTTAACTGGGAGGTTATGGGTAAAAGTTGCTTCATAAAAACAGATGCAACTCTATTTGAGTAGCACGACCTGAGTTTTTGACCTAGGAAAGGGGGCATTTTTTAACTTGATTTTTCAGCGCCGTGGCTTTCTGAGGCATGTGAGGTATGTAATTGAGGTATTGAGGAATTGTGAGATATGCGCATTCAGCTTAAATGGGTCTGCTCTAGGCATCCGGACTCATGGCAATGTTTTTCAAAGGTTGCCTTGTATTCTTCAGGGAGGTATAAAGTCAGGCCAGGATAAACCAATCAGAATGATTTATGACAGTCTGGCACACACGCGGACAGATGCATCTCCTCTGCGATGCCGTTTTAACGCTTCAATATGTACACCTTTCTGAATCTTGTTGAGAGTTAATGCTATGCTAACAAAGTGTCCTGTAATTTGCACATTATGCAATACGGTTGAATAGGTCTTTTTTTTTTTATTATTCCGCAGACATTGCATCTTGCTGCTGATCTTTCATCAGTGAAAACAAAGGGAAGGGTTGTGCACTCTCGTATATGACATAACTAGTCTGGGTGACATAGTCCACCATAGCCTTTGTACTGAAGTCCTTTAGAAATGGTTATTTCCAGCACTGCACATGTTTGGCTGCAGATATAATTATTTTTGTTTCCCGTTACATGGCTTTTTCAAATCGCTTATTACTATTCAATCCTATCTGTTAAAGACGTCTGATGTTTTATTCACACACGTGAACACTATACATAAACACTCCATACATTTTTATACCAGCAAATGTAATAAATGCTGCTCAGTCTATATGAGAGATATGAACACACATTAATGGACAAGGTATAACAAGCCGGCAAACGAACCATTGAAGCCACTGAGAACTGAAGCAGAAAAGCTGCCTCAGAAATACTTTATAAGGGGGTGAAAAAATGTAATTTCAGCCCAATTTACATTTGAATCCCATAACCACCGAAACGATCCATTCCTAAACCCCATCCGTTCTACCATTTGGAGACCGGCCTCGGGATCAACTTGCGGTGCGGTACTGTGAAGGAAAGCTTTGTGACAAGGGGCGCGCAATTAATGTCTCTGCCAACATGGATTGGTCATGCCTGCACAGTGACACTGGGCGGATTTCACAGGCTTTCAGGATGCATTTGAATGTGCTAGCAGAGGGCCATTGAGCCATTAACATTGTCAGGCCAGCAAGGTGAATCCCAGACCCGTACCCGTTAACGGTGCTGCCACTCGCGGCTTTTTGCCCGACTGATTTTCTGCCCAATGGCGGGGACCATTCCAAAACCGCTGCTGCTGCCCTGGCACTGGGCATGTGGAAGGATTCGGTCTTCAACCAACACCCAAAAACTCCAGAACCCGAGCCATTCTGCTTCCTCTCCTGGTCATCACACTTACGGCAAGATTCTGCTAGATGTTCTTCCCGGAGATCAGAGAACAGGGGATTTTAAAATGTAATTCAATTGATTTTAAAAGCCATATAACTATAAAATATATAACAGCAGAAATACAAAGAGAAAACATCGTAAGTTGCTCATCAAGAGATTTCAGTGTGTGTTCATTAATATTTAAATTAAAAGGGCTTCAAAGGAACGGGTATTTCTCAACAATGCGAAGTTAACGCTCATTGTGCTCATTCAGCCACAGTGTACGCCTGAATTCTAATCTCGTTAATAGTTGTATCTACTTTGCCTTAAACTATAAAATGGTACCACTTTGGCATTGTGACACAGCACGCGGTGGTGGACATTGGTGGTTGGTGGGTGGGGGTGGGGGCGGTGGAGAGAAATCATTAAAGCCCCAACTGTGTCTAATAAGCAGAAACAAATACCGCTCACACAGAACCGAGTAAGGCAGGCGCATCAGTCTAAAGGCTAGACAAGTGCAAGTTTTTATCACGGCGAGATTCCAATCTCATCTGTCCATGCAGGTTTTTAAATCTGTTAAACCTGACTCAGCATATATTGTGTAAAATCCCTCCCCCCCCTCCCCAATAATGGATTATCTGGAAACGGTTTGTTACGTGTTAAATGCGGGTAGCTGAGCCCCAGGACGTATATTTTTGTGCATTTCCACGGTTTTGTCTGAGTGTTAAAACACTGTGAAAGCCGTGCTTCAGGAAACAGAGCGAAAAACACTGAAAAACGTATAAATCTGTACGTTTGGGAAGTCATTGAAGCAGTCCATAAACTGATTCAATTTGAGCAAATTGTAGATTTATGCAAAGATGTATGTGAAGACTATTGAGGTTTGACAAAGGATGTGGTGCTAATCGCTATAAAAAGTTGTGCACTGGAGAGACACTGTACGCATGGTTATCTTCTATAATACTGAATTTGCCAGTAATAATAATAACAATAGTATTATATCAGCGATTTGACCTGTACTTAGATTATAACTGACAACACTCACAGTTACTGTTAAAGCATAGGTTATAGGGCTACATAGGCTGGGTTCTCCAGCTAGTGATGCCTCAAAGCACCGGATGGCACACTATGAAAAAACAAAAGGATCTGTAGGAGGAGGACAGCGTGGTGGGATGGAGAATCCACTCGTTTTAAGTAGCAAATCATGTATTATATAGTTATACAAAGTCTAAACCAAAAGGCATGACTCTTTATGCAAACATTTTGTTCCCAGGCTTGTTTGGAAACATTCATGTACGTGGCATACTGGCATACTGGCCGGCCCATTGTTGCTTTATTTCCTCTTCATTGGCCGATTTCACATTTCGAAGTAAAGATTTCACACACGCTGAGAGAGATGCTGTTTTAACCTAGGTGAATGTCAACAGCCCCCCTCTCTACTGAGCCAATGGCGGACAACGGTCGCAGCTGCGGGTGAGCCAAGCGCTCTCACCGGGACAACCGAGACCCCACCAAAAGCAAGCTGGAGGCGGTCCGAGATGGCTCGCCTTCCAGCGAACGCACAAAGCTTTCCAAATGCACTCGCCTTTTCTCTCTGACTTGGCAAAAGATCAGAGTGCGCACAAACTCCAAGGGCATGCATGCAAGTACAGCCTTGACAACTGTGGCGCGACGGAACAGTCTCACCGTTTAGCACTGATTAGCACTGTGTTGTTGATTTCCTCAGCAAGATGACCTCTGCTTCCTTTACTTCGGGGGAATTAATTGCAGGCCGGCGACTTTTTAAACCCAGATTGGAATAAATGTATCCCTGTGGTGTTTATGGCGCTGTTTTTCCGAACGTACGGCGAGCTGAGCTGCTTTCGCGGCCGCTGTTGACCTTATTCAAGATCACGTTGACTCAATTAGCATGCTTTGTTAATTTGCCCAGCTCACATTTGCTAACACTTCTTGACACAGTGTCTGTCTGGTGCATATCCCCTCACAAGACGAGAGCAGAAAGCAAATACAACAGTGGGGAAAAACCTGCACCTGCTTATCTTTGAATAAAATCAAGATTTTGATATTTATGTATATAGACGTTTTCTTTTTTTTTTCTCTAAGTCTGTATTCTTTGGTGGGCTGTTGCCGAGAAAGAGAGAAGACTACGTTTTATTTTTCATTCTCATAAGTGATTGAAAGACGGAGAAAACTCCGTCGCTGCCATGGGAAAACATAAAAAGGAGATGCAAAGCAGAGCCGGCAAATTGAAAGTGCTCTCGACCATGTCCGCTCTCAGATTTAAGCCTGGGAAACATTTCTCTTTACCTGTTACAGACCTCGCCAGCGGACTCCTCGGATTCAGCCTCCCCGGGTCAAAGTGTCCATTCTGACAACAGAGTAAACCTCCTGCACGCAGTGTTGAACGCCGGTCAGTAGTGTGATGCCTGGTAGATAGATTAAGACGCAATTCATTTTTTCTCCTTAACTTTTAATACGGATTTAGGGAAAGGCCTCATCTTTTGTTGTGGGTCAATAACCAGAAAGTATAACTTCCTTCCTATAATTTGGTTTTTGTTGTTGTTTTGGTAGCCACAATGTGCTAGAAATAAACTTTTTATTTATTTAATAACGATAAATAAAGTTCTGTATCGGAGTGAAATGTTAGTGGTTTTGACAACTCATGAAATCACAAAGTACCGGCTGTCAAAGAAATGTATGTAACAAAATGCAGAAATTTCAAAAGCATTTCTTGTTTGAAATCTTTGCTCCGTTTCACTTTCTTCATTTCGCCATCTCTCCATTTCAAAACACCACACCGCAGTTGAGAAAGAGTCAAGACATCCAACCTATAATCTTAGGCCGAAAAGTGGCTGCTTAAAGGCAATGGAATCTGTCGCTCCCTTCTCTGAACGTGCCACCTGCAGACAAACCAGGCCCTCGTCGGTCCTTGGCAGCTCCTCGCCACCGGGGGCAGAATGGCACTTGTCAAAAACGGAGGCTCTTACTGGCAGTGGAGATCCTGCTTGAGTGCTGGGGTTTTTCTGAAGGAACGAAACCGCTGCCATGCAGAGGGACGAGCCCTGCAGCTAGATAAGAACGGGCAGGTTTGTGTTGACATCTCTAATCTACCCCCAGGCTTAGGGGTTTCTTCAACTCATGGCATCTACATGGGGACTGTTTTTCATTTTTTGTTAACCCTGACCGCACAACCTTGTGCGACTGCTTTCACTTCCTCAGCCTGAGACTGCAGTGTCGCACAACTCTGTGAGGCTTTTCATTTCGAACGGCCCGTCTTCTGAACAGACAAAGGGATGTAAAGTTAACAGACGTTCGATACAAGCCGCGTGTCCCACAATTGCATGACCACGAGGCTACTGGGTGATTTATGATGCTGTCCACGGTAATAAATAGAAAAATAACAGCATGGATGCAGGCTTTCAACTGTCAAGAAAATTTATTATGATCTTATCAGGGAATTTCGTATTTCAAACATGCTTATTTGAAACGCAACGTAATTCTGTCTGCTTGAACGTCATACATTAAACTTTTTTTACATTAAAAGTGTCCTGCTTCAAGGAGACACAAGCAACCACGGTGCCTCAGAGAAATTTCAGTAACTGTTGTTTTAATGATCAATTTTAAACACGGCATATCATGGCACTCCCTCTTGGCATGTTGAGACTGACCTTGTCGAGGATTTGCCTGCTCCCCCGAGTCACGGAGCATTTAATTGGACGCCACTCAATGCCGCGTCTTCATTTCAACATATCCCTTTAAGTGAATAGTAAATTAGATCTGTCTGAATGTGAAGTGGCACTTCTTTTGGGTCAGCGCCTGAGGTTTGACCTTAACGTACATCTCCTCCTGCTACCTGCGCATTGCACCAAAGCAAATAGGTCGCCCTCCACAAGACTTTATAGCGAACAGCTTAGCTACAGGACCAGGGAGGACGTAATTCAATTTACATGTCTAAATGACAGCGCAGACAACCTAGCTCACACTTGAAAAAAATTAAAAGAAATAAAAAATACTAAAAAGGAAGGCAATAATTAAATGAATATCTCAGATCGTGATTGGATAGGATTCCGCTGGTTTATTTTGACCTCGTCTTAATTTGTCGTTCAAGCAGTTACTTGAATACTTCGAGAAGGTGAACCTCCTTAATGGCAGAGATCTGGCCATAAACAGTTAACTGGATCCTACAAGGGGTCCTAAGAGAGCTATTTAGATACTTAAATGCATATAAGAGTAGTTCCGAAATTTCAAAATATTTCAAAATATTTCTTAAACACAAACCTGAACTGGCATAAAATGAACTGTTTCTCAAAACTTACATATTTTTGTGGAGTATTTATCAAGAAGCTTTTGTTGTTAAAAACTATGTCAGTCACGTCCACATACAAAAGATGAAGGGCTCATTTTAAGTGCCGCCCCCCCCACCGGAAAAACTTTGGGACCCTAATTGCCATATAGGCAGCAGCTTCCAATTATATTACCATTGATCACGCTTTTCTCTCAGCTCACACCTTGTCCTTGCTGTAGTTCTGGCAGATGACAAGATAAAGGAGTTACTGAAACCCAAGGGTTCATACAATTAACATGTCGGCCTCTTTCAAGATAAAATACCATCTACCACTCAAATAACGGTAGTTAAACTGATGGCGAGCCCTTGCCACCACACCGAGCACGCTGTTAATAATTGGTCCAAGCGTGATTTACACAACCAGGCCGTGTCAATTTGACACCTGGTAATCTAAATGGGGGGAAAGCCTTGATCCATCAAAGAGGAACGCGCCGCTTGAATTCTTTGAAAGACGCACTGATGAAGGCCGAACCACCCCCCCTTGCTTTCCGTCCCCAGCGATAATCTGTCAAACAGGGCAATGGAGTGATAGCACAGCGGATATCTCCTGGATCTAGGGGGGCAACCCTCGGTGTCCGGGGTTAGATGGTTACGTCAGTTCTTCGCTGTAAGCGACATTGCCGCCGACTGCCGGGGTGGCGGATGACGCAAGGCACTCTTAAAAGGCGTAATTACACCCCGAAATGGCCCACTGTTTCATCTGGAAGACACGACAGGGGAAAAAGCTCTCCCACAAAGTATCCCCCGAGAGCTCCGAAAACCGGCCGGCACCAGCCTCATTACACTTCTGCTGTTCTATCTCTAGTGACAAACACGCAGTGAAACGTGGGATTACCAATGACATAATTGGCAATGGAACACTTTGGTCTATTAGGGGTGCGGGGATGGAGTGTGATAGCTTTCATTACCACAAAAGCTCCTAATTAATCTGTCCACAGAAGAGGAGAAGGTCTGTCTTTAAAGAAACATGACAACGGCCATAATGCAAGAAGGCCAAATCGTGCTTATTTCCTCCTGCCCCCCCGAACCACAATCGCAGTTAGCATTTGTAGTTTTTGTAATTATTGCTACAAAGGACACTGCAAAGGGGACTTCCTACTGAACTTTTCTATCTGTAAGACAAATATGGGAAGATTACCATTATCTTTATCTTTCATATAACTTCCTGCCCATATGTAGTTTGATGGATAGAAGGACAGACACTGATATTCCCTGCAGCTCAAATCCATCATAGCACCTTTTCTCTGTAGTACTGATGACTTAGTAACTAACAAACTACAAATTATAAATAGTAAATTATAGTAAATTAATAGTTTGCATCTTCAATAATCTTTATTAATCCCATTTGATGTTCCATTCAGAATAGTAGAAATCTTGTACGCGGCCAATCGTTATCATTGTTACACCTAGTTTAAAAGAATTTTTTTTTTAATTAACTTGGGTCATTCAGTCACAAAAGATTTATTTTTGTCCTAACCCAGTAGAAAAGTATAACTCAGTGAAGATCCTTTATAGAAATTGCCTTACTTAACACATTTATCTTTATTAGATAGGTTCAATACGGAAGTCTTTTAAATAAAAAAAAGAGCTTTCTCTGGTCTGAGCTAGACTCTGGGTGCTCGGAAAAACAGGAATTGTATCGAACAAAACCAGAAACTCAAGGAATTTCAGATTATAGAGAAATCATTTTAAATAAATAGGCTACAGGGAGGTTTTATTCATATTTTAAAATACTACAACATAATTTTATAACAAGACAAAAGGTACCGATGTGCAGGGAAAGAAAGCTCTTCATGTTTTTGAGTTGTTTAAAATAAATGTCACAATACATCATTCCCGATGACTTCAGATACACGGTCTACATAGTTTATCAGCGGCTGCATTTAAGAATGTTTACTTTGTGTTGACATTTATTTGCCAGTAGTGGCAAAAATAAATAAATAACAACACTTCCCCAGCCCAGCTAGCAATCGCATTTTATCACAAAGAACGTACTTCTGTTGGTAAACTGGCGAACATGTTTTCCCCAGTACAGTACATTATTCATAAAAGTTCTACAGATCCCATGCTGCCTGCTTACCCAGTCAACCTGTCGGCATAGTTTTTTTTTTCCTGTAAAGACGTAGATGTAGCAGGAGTATCTGGTTTATTCCGATTAAAACATGAGGGGATTCACACATGTTCTACAGTGTAAGAAGCATTTCAAGTTTAGTTTAATTTAAACTGTACACTTTACAATAAAATATGAGGATCCGGGTGCGGCCTACAGTAGGTCCTTCCAAGGCAGAGGTCTCCTGGTTTAGCTGGGGCAGCCACTCTGGCTTCTCTAGGCGCTGGAAATAGCTCCATTTGCGTACTGCCTTTAAACATGCGATAAGGATAGATGAGAATTATATAATTTTAAAAGCATTCCAACTGGGACTTGTGGGCCAAGCCGACACCCCGGGGATTAGCTCTTCCTCAGGCCCTCTGTGTTTTTAACGGTTCGCACTGGGTGCCAAAACCCATATTCCCCAAGCATTCCAGATAAGCCATACCTCAGTGGCATCACAACCCGGGAAAAAGGGAACGTAAGGCTATAAATAAAAGCAAATCTAATTCCTTGTGTGTAGCGTGCGGCCGTGGGCCCGGATAGAGAGCAATCAGATTCAGGGAACAGGAGTACCCTTTTTCAGCTCCCACTTCTCGTTTTATTGGGGGGGGACAAAAACAAATACAACAGTGAACATGCAGACATAAGTAAACAGATTTTTCTGTTGAAAATTAATTATTTACCACAGATTTTTGTCTCCTTCGACAAAAGCATAACCAGACAAGCACAAATACTTTTCAGTTCATTTTTAAGCCACCAGCACCCTTCTCCCGTTTAAAGTCTTTACAAAGTCTGCACCCAAGAATAATCTCATTAGATCCGTCGTACTCAGGTGCATTTAATCATTTAAAACTTGGACAAAAACGCATCATTTCCTGTTAAATTCTACGAGATGCATTTTTTTGTTGTTGTAATTTGTTGAAAAGTAAACTGAAAACACTTGACAAGGTTACAGGAAAGAAAGCGATTTGTCCACTAATTGGTGCGTTTCTTGCTAAATGCATGACAGCATAAAAAGGGTAGAGATATATTAGGTTTCAGATACCATGGTGTTAACATACAGAGCGGACCATATGTCTCACACTAGCAGGACTGTATTGGTCTTCATGGCTGCTTACTGCAGCTCAGAGCACGATCTCTAGCACAAAGCATGGAGGGGCCTGACACAATGATAATAAACTATAATTAAGACTGCGGGCAGCTGATTGTAAGTGTCAGAATTAGCACTGAGTGTTGGAGAAATACGAATATTTGGAAATTAATTACCACCAGTTTTAAACATCAGAGTTGACCTTTTATGACTATGGAAGGGATTATAGCACTGATAAGGTGATGGATTTTTCCCCACTGACGTTCCTACTCACACATAGTGAAACACAGCTGTAATATGATATTGCAGAATGTTGGACGAGGCAGATTTATGCAATTTCTGCTGACTTACGCTATAACGGCTTGGGGCACTTGCATGGACATAGTGGGCCAGCCATCTGGTGTGAACACTGCTAACAGGGTCCCCAGGTTGTCAGCACTCAAGTGTGAGTGACTCAAGACTCCTAAACATGTTTTCAGAGGATACTGAAAAATGCATAATAAACACTAACCACCTTCAGTTTTCGGCACTCATCTAAAGATCCAGTGCATTAGTAAAGCCGTTTCATTAACGTTGCCGCTGTGGTTTCAGCTGTCAATCACCAGAGCAGTCTGTTTAGGGTCGGTCTGTAGGTAACAGATCTGCTTTCCCCAACATGCAACCTAGTACGGGGCAAGACTGCAGCAAACAAAAACAAAAAAAAAACCTTTTGAAAGGAAAACACTGAGAAATCTCGATTAGGTTTTTATCATGAAAAGATCAATCTCTGAAACGTCACTTTACTGTGCTTGTCAAAAGTGTAAAATAAAAATGTGACTTAAAATAGTCCAGACTCCTTTCAAAGTGGTAACTTCTGCAAAAAGGAATCCCAAAGTGTGACATGCAGTGCTTTATCTGCGCCATTAATGTTTGATTTGCAGTTACTTTTTATTGCTGGGCAAATTAATGATTGGTAAATGCTTTCGGTGGAACCAAAAAGACAAACTACAACCGTGTGGCGAGGTGGAAAGCTTTTCGGGCCACAAAAGCGGCCGGCAGCCAATCATTTTCCTGTCAATGGGTAAATTAGCCCCCCCACCCCACCCCCTAGAGTGGGCCGGCATGAAACCAAACAGCCGAACCATTGATTTCAGTGCATAACCTCCGATGGGCTTCCAGCTGAAGATAACGTTTTATTTAGACCGTTTTGTGACTCACCGATTTTTTCTAAAATCCCTGGTTGTTGTTATTTTGTTTACCCACTATTATTTATGTGTGCTCTTGGACAGTGTCACTGGACCCATGGCTCGCATTGAAAGTGCAGTGAAAAGGGAGGACAGACTGGGCACTTTACTGGGGTCAGTTTTGTTGTAATAAAAACTATGTTGCCATCAACCAAGCATTCGTCTCTGCACTCTCTGAAGACTGTGACAATCAAAAAAGCAATTATAAAACTGACAATCGCATTTAAGACTAAGGATGAGTATCACATAGACCACACAGATCTCAGATCAGATCTGCTAGGAAGACTCACTGTTGTTCACTTCATAAAGTATAAATTTCTCTCCCAAAATTTCTATTTGTTTTGTTTGGGGTGAATGTTGGAGTAATCTGTTCACTCAGCTTGCCTGATCCATGGCAAATAAGAGAGAATTAGCATCCTAGGATTTTACAGCAGTATTGCTCTTCATAGCAACACAATAGAAAACATTTGCCTGGTTCTTTCAGGGACATTGAAAAAGGAAGAAATTACCTGGTTGAATGCTGTGTTTATTAAACATGTATGTGTTAAGATTTTTCCATCTCTAAACATCTCTAAACAAACAAATGTGCCACCGATTGACCTAAAAATGTAAAATATTTTTCCCACAGCTGTGATTCTTTATGGTGACAACCGAACAAATCTGAAAAATTACCCAATGTACATATTGTATACCTTGAAAACAACCAATATAATTATATAAGTTTAAAATATTGCAATCTTCTGAGTACAAACTTGTGAGAGTAATGCATGCAACCAAGAACCTAGATGCCAATCCAAGCGTTTTATTTAGCAATACATTCTTAAAAGATTAGGAAGAGGATCAAATCATTTAACATTAAAAAAATCTGCATGTTGCATGATTTCAGGCATAATCCCCATAAAAGATACAAATTATAAATATAAAAGTTTATCAACCTCCGGCAATCACAGATGCATACGTTATTTAACTTGCTGGCCAACAACAGGATTTTGTGTAAGCAACAAACCAAAAGTTCAGATCTTGGCTTAACACAAGCTCCTTAGAAATTACAAAGTTGGAGGGCTTGGCAGCATTCTGTTACTTTGGCTGCAGTGCGTAGCACAGTTTGGCTACGGGTGCTGTATTACGTAACGTGGCATGGGTAGAAATGCTGGTTTCCTGTTTCACTACTGAAGACTGTCGGACACAGTTGGACGCTCTGGAAAAACCCTGAAGGTTCACGATACTTCTTACTGTACTGACTTTTTCACTTTATCTGCAATTCGAAACACTAGAAATTATAATCAGCAGTAGGCCTAGGTAATGGCTCAATTCCAACAATACATGTTCATTGTGGAGACAAGAAAAAAAAAAGATTATGTTTCGTGGGAAATACATTGTTTCATCCTCAATCCCATAACCATGACGTCCTACACCTATCTCTTTGGCAAGGATGACATTTTAGGAAGTCAAACTCAGCCAAGCTAATTACCTTACTGCTTAGACCAGCTTGGATTTACAGCTGGTGAAGCTGACCACGAGCTGGTCTAATCTGATCAGCCACCTGATACTACCAGGTTACTAGCAGGTTGCTATGTAACATGTGGAGCTGGTCACCAGCTTTAACTGGTCAAGCCTGATTTTCCAGCAGGGTACAGAAGCTACTCTGTGGTCAGTTTGTTTAACTGAGAGTCACTTTCGGTGGAGAAAAGACGAGGATACTTTTAAAGTTCGATCTTTGTCCAATTTCAAGATTTCTTAACAAAAAAACAATAAACAAAACTGATTTATACATGATGAAAACATTTAACATCATCATTTATTAGTGAGTGAGTACTGATTCAAATTTTATCTAACCTTTAAAAAAAAAAAAAAAATTTTTAGGAAACACCACATGTGGAATGTGATAAAATTAGACCAGAATCAATTGAAACAATGAGAATAAATAAATAAATCCTTTTTAAACTATTAATCGAAAAGAAAATATTTTTCCTAATTATTTTTCTCACAGACAGGGATAATGTTTAAAACAGGCTTCCCACACACATCAAAGAGATCATAGATCAACATGCTACACCCACACAAGCAGAATCTTTCACAATACACTCAATGCACTGATTTTGGAGGATTTGTGGAGCAAACAGGAGTCCAGTTGAAAGCAGGTAAAATATAAACCTAAGAGCAGTATCAAGTAGACCAAAACAAACAATTGCTTACTTGCAAGTTTAAAATGTCTTAACTGAACTGTATGCAAATATATTTGTTCTCCAGTCTTAAGGGAGACCGTTTGGTGGAACTTCACATTTGAAAAACGCAGAATGTCTCTTTTTAGGTCCAATGCCAATGAAAATGTGAACACAACCCTTCCCTGTACTGATCGCGCGCGCTGCTATGCAATTCATCCCCTCTGGATCACGTTGCTCCTCAAAGCTTCAAAAGGACATACAGACAGGCCCTCTCTCGAGAGCTCCCTTGTCTACACCTTTCATTTCCCAAAGTCCTGACGTCGCCCACAACCTCAGTGCCGACTGCTTCTCTTCTGTCGTGTTTCACCTTGTTCAGTGAGGCCTGCCCTCACCGCCGTCCCCAACCCCCTCACGCGCCCCTCCGCGTTGGCACGGAGAACGAGACTCACCTAGAGAGGTGAGCGAGACAGCCGACGTTCTGAAGTGAAGACAGTCGTCCTCAGAGAGAAGCAAATCTCCAAACATCTTCAGGCCTTGTTTTCCAGCAGCGACAACTTTGTCATCTCTGTGAAAAGTTCTCTTGGTTGGACGCAAAGTGCCACGTAGCAAGTGTGTGACAAAGACGTTGGTTGAATATAGAGATAACTTGACTTTAGGCCAAATTATATACATGGTTGCCAGACTTAGAAAAACGCTGTGTGAGACATTGCATTGATTGGTCGTATACTGACGAAAAAATACACTATTATCGTAAGTTATTTTTATTTTTCTGTTCCAAACTTTACATTTCTCCAATTCCCTAAACTCGATATAGTTTATATAAATCCTCAATATAAGTCCTTTAGCATGCAGTTGCCTAAAAATTATTAACAGAGAGAAATATTCCGACCACATTTATTGCCTTTTGCCAACCATGAGTCTCTAAATTATTCTAACTGATTACCTATATGAGGGTCAACGAGTCTAATTTATCTAAGCATTCCATAGCAACTGACTCATCCAACAGAGACAGTTGCAAAACTACACAAACTACTTATTTACCACGCGAGTCAAAACAATTAACCACCGAAGACAGCGGTGTGCCGTTTGTGTATTTCCCTAAGAGAATTTTACATAAATAAATTACTTCACTCTTTAATCTTAGAGGTTGGCAATCACTTTAGCACGGGCAGGGGGAGGAGAAAAGACAGTTTGAGTCGCGGTTTCCTGATAAATTTGCACATTGGCGACAGTGTCAAAATCTGTAATAATGTTCATAGCGGTAGCATCCACCTTATCTGTTATTCCGCAGTAATTGAAAGATGGCATTCACCCGAGAGCGGACGCATTAGAGTGCAGTACGGGATGGTCTGTGTCACATTCTGCTGTTACTTTGAGATGAATCTGACTGCAGTTCCTTTCGATTTCAATTCCCATCGGTAAGAAGGATGCCTTAGAATGTAAATCAATAAAACTTGGCCTCCGCACTTAAAGTCGAATGTTGTTCAGTTTGCCTTCGCGGCGGATAAATTAAAAGTGAATTTGTGGTTTGGCGAAATGCTAAAGGCAGGCCGGTTTCGACATTAATACTCTGACCGCCTCCTACTAAAACCGTTTCTGATCCTCCTCCAGCCGAAATGTAATTTTCTTTATGTTCCTAGTAAACCATTTATAACTGTGGGATTCAGTTAATATATTGCACTGCCCTCTAAAGCTTTAATTCCTCCAAAAATGCCATGGAAACCATCAATGTCCTCAAATACATTCGCCCATGAAGAAGAAGAGAATAAAGTAAAAAAAAAAAAAAAAAAAGTAAAAACCACAGGAGAATGCCAGAAATAACAGATCCAATCTATGTGGAAAGATTGCATTAAAAAAAAATTGTTTTAACTTCAATGTACATTTTTCTAAGCATGGCTGTGTTCTAAAGAGGCCACGTGAGTGATTTGACGGTCACTGTTCTACTGTATGCGGTATTAAATCGTCAGATTGTCATGAAGCACGCAACTCCACACTTAAGGTCTGGGCAAAGTGGCAGTAGCAATTTAGGATATTCCACTAAATAAAATAATTATTAAAAAGTAAATAAAACTATGATTAATGGACTACACAAAGCTTGAATGTAAAAGGGTACTTCAATATCCAGTTGTTGAGGATGTTTGATTTAAAAACACGCAGAGGCAAACTTCCAAATAACGCTTATCCCACTAACATGAACAGATATCTATTTTCTCAGACTTGGCGTTTAATTTATGCGTTTGGAATTTGGGGGTGGTATCATCTGACAGACACCCGTGCTCGGCCAACCACACGCAGCTATCTGCGAACACAGAGCTTCGAAACTCGGAGGCTATTGGCTTGTCTCTGGGGAGAGGGGGTGTTCAGTTATTAATGACCGCTGAGCAGGGAGCACCATGTCAATGTGACAGCTGATCGGGTGAATGATGCACAACTAACTGCTGTGAAGAAGAGGAGGGGGAATTAAAGGAGCTCTCCACGCTTCCCTGCAGTGGACTGTGTCTCGGGCTAGAAGGAACGGAGCAGTGGCGTGCATTAGAGGACTGAAGCTGGGGGCAAGACCCACGTTCACTGCTGCCGTGAAAAAAGCAGGATCTGCGTTTCTGAGTAAATATGCAGTAGTCTCCATCTCGCGGGTTGACATGTAGGACTGGTGCGCTAATAAACGCAAACGGTGGGGATAAAGGGAATATATTCCGCTCCATATGCCGCGGAGATTCACGCTGGTAAGTTTTACGTTTCATTATCGTGCCTGACATCTGCTGAAATGTTTTAGATTCAACTGCTGAGACACGGCGGCTATTTTATGATGTAACTTTAAAGCAAGTTAAAACAATCTCTATTTGGAGATATTGTTTGGCGAAAAGCAAAGATAATGCTGTTGCGTACTAGCAGGACAACTGGGGTGTATGTAATCCACTGGTGGGCTCGCTGCTGTCTCGCCCTCCCTGCTAAACTGGCTTGGGTTTGCTGTAGTTTATTTTTCACTCATGGTTATACGGAGTCCGAGGGGTACTCAGCCCACCACAGCCGGTTCTTTCAACGCCTCCGACTCGTGGTAACGCGTTCCGGGTCTGCGCCAGTCGCTACGACGAGGGGGCAGATAAGCCCCACTAACACAAACAAGCACCTTAAAAACGGCGAACACGCATTACGACCGCAGGGCATGAGCAATACGAAATAAACGTCGATACTGAGGTTGTGCTCCGACGATTATAATTACAGAATACCTGAAGGCAGACATAAATCAAATTTTCGGTAAACTGTTCCTGCAGGTTGCGTTGTTGAGAACATATTTTTTTTCTGTTATTACTGCGCCCCCACCAATTCATCCTGTTGCAATCAGAAAAGTCGTACTTAGCTCCTTATTTTCAGGAGGCTAATGTCTGATTCACCCGGGTTTTCACGCAAACCCACGCAGCAATGTAAATGCGATTAATTTACTGCAACACCTTGTCGGGATTAAATATTCGCAACTGTTAGTATATTAACGCGGTCACGCCAATAAATTATTTATTTAGTTCCATTAAATAAAATCAGTTATTGATATAACCCCCCCCCCCCCAAAATAAAAAAAATCCTTTCTGTTCTGGGTAAAAGATGCAATAATCTGTAGCCGTTCCTGCCCTTTGCTTAATGTCTCTCCTTTGGTTTATGTATTCATATTTTATTTCCAAAACGTCAAAATGCTGTTATACTGCTCAACCAGTCATTTCTCGAAAACCAAATGAGTCAGGTAAACAACTCTCTTGAGGCTGGACAGCAGCATTATGAAATTCTAGCTCTGCTAAAATTGCTGCATGTCTCCCTTAAAGTGGTAGTAAACTGGAGCTGGTGAGCACTGGATCCCATCTTGCTCAGCCTAAAAGCTCAATGAAAACCTTGTTGAATACCCCCCCCCCCCTCCCCTCCATCAGCAGTTGATATGCATATGCTAAATTAGACATGGCATAGACATTTCTGTGCATAGTTTAGTTTAATCTTTACTGTTACCTTTGGGGTCAGACAGATTCTGCTTGTCTATGCATTGAAAATATTGTGGTTGTCAAGCCTATCCTAGCCATACTATGGTGCTGGCAAAAGTTTTCCTTCTCGACTGGCCTGCCCTCCATCGTTATTTAGTAGTGGCCTTGCTTTTGACACCATGGCGCTGCCCTAGTATCTCACACGGAAGAATGCAGCCAGGTTAACACTGTGTGTGACCAGTGAAAAAGACATTGGGCCTTCTTTGCACTGGTTCTTTGTGACACTCAAAGATCCTGGGTTCTGGATCATTCAGATGGTAAGGAGTTCAGCCTATTCAGATGACCTTTGTAGATGAGGGAAAGAAAATAGCTCTGACAATATGGCTCCGCATTCGATTTCCTCTGGAAGAGGAGTGAGTGGTACAACAGGTTCTATTCTCTCTGCGACGGAAGCGGCACTCGATAAGGTTCATTGCCTGTATGAAACGGCTGCCTATGGGGGTAAAAAAAATCAAATAAAAAAAACCAAATGCCTATTAACCAGGGATAGGCAGGACCATTTCTGCATTTGCACCTTTTGTTCCGTTGAATTATTGTGTTCCTGTGAATAAATTATTTTTTCCCACCCACTTTCCAGGGAGCTGTCACTATTTTGGAGTGTGTCACGTTAGTACGGTTTCTGTGCACGCATGAGCGAGGTGCAGGGTTGCACGCATTCAGGTAACAATTAAAAATGAACGCAACAAACTGCTAGGACCAAGTCTTGGGCTCCATGTGGTAACCGCTGATGGCCAAACACAGCGTAAAAAAAACAAAACGATAATGGACGCGCTCCTGGTTACAGCTGTACTGCATTATTCTGGTCTCTCGGTCATGGGAGGGCTGGCGATTTTTTTAAGCAAAATTTTAATAATTTTTTTACGATGCATTTAGCAGAGAAAAGTGGGCAACGAGGAAGAATGATTCCAAGCACGTATCCAATCTTCTTTTTCTGGACAGTAAACAAATGGTGGCCATCATGGGCAGCAATCAAAATAAACACGCAAATGCTCTGTGGTGACTAACTTTCACTGTTTCCAATTAAGAGCAAAGAAGCCTGCATCGATCAGTGTTTCCTCCCCCTTTTATAAAGGCTAATTATTGAGCTGCTGTAAAATGGCACTTTATAGGACGGGAAGGCAATTCGAAGGTGTCACATCGCAATGACTCTTTTAGACAATAAAATAGAATGGAAAAGTCTGAGTGACCCTCAGTGGCCCAGGCATTTCCAACATTTATGACGATATGGGGAAAATTTGCAATGGAATGCCTCTTATACACACCCTATAGCCCTATACACACTGCTCCAAATTCTCCTGCAACAAATGTGCGTGGCAACATTGACTGTTCCCCATTAAATAGACTATTGATAGCTCGTCTGTGAAAGATGACCGACCGCCACGCTTTGCTATGGCCTGAGCCCACTCCAACTCGCAGGAGAAGAAAACAAGGGGAGAAGGATTACAACGTGTGCCCCGTAGAATTATAATAAAGAAGGCCTGTCTAGAGTTAAACGAATTTCAATGCTATATAAAGATTGATTTCATCTGCAGCAGTGGCTTATTCCCCACAGAGACGGCTGGCCTCTTGACCAACCGTATATTATTCATAAAAATATAGATAGCTCTACATCTTACGGGCAGGCATTCAATATTTGTCCCTGCAGATTACCAAAAAAAAAAAAAAGGGGGGCGGCCTTTAACGATATTCCCCTCTCTTCAGGTCAATTTTGGTGTTCTTACACCTGTAATTACACAGTTAGGCAACACTGTGTTCAGCACACTGTGTACACACTGCGTATGTGATAAAAGGGGTCAGAGGCCACATAGCACATTCGCCGCGGTGTTGTTGTTTAGCCGCGACCGGTGAACGTTCAATAACGGGGTTTACGCGGCGCGTGGGCGTGTCCATCAATGTTTTTAGCGTGCGCGTGTGCGTGGCGCGCGTGACACGTCTTGCTGAACAGAAGGGAGAGACCTGAAAGCCCAAACCTGTGGGGTCTGACAGCTTAACATTGATTCCTAATTAATTGTTGACTCGCTGCTTATTTGTCGGCAGCAGAGCAGGTGTAAGGGAAACATTCCACAGGAAATTTCATTATGCATGATCTGCAGAGTCGACGATATTTAATGAACTCTGCTTCGCCTTGGAAGGGGAGAAAAAAAAAATCTAAATGGAAAATCAATGCTTGGAGGCACAGGGGGAGGGATGGTTTCCTCTCAGCAACACCCTCTCGTTGTCAGTGCTCAGGCCAAGGCAGGATGGCGTCCCTCCTTTAGTTAAGATGCTAATACAACCACGCTGGGAAGTAGAGATGAGGGGCCTGGTATTTGGGGGGTTGAAAGAGAAAAAATCAATACCACACTCTGGGGAGGTGCTTTTTGTCCAACCTACAGTGAATTCAGTAGTCTTGAATTTAATGACAACAACACGAAAGACTTGGTCTCTTGGTGATGTATTTAATTCACCTCAGTCCACAATTGAGTCTTTTGTTGAAAGAACAATGAGGATAGGTTCTATTATTAGTCATCTCAACAACAATTTGACAGTTTTTATTCATAGCCAAGATATCCATGCATATGTGTCAAACTATATATTCTTTGTTTTTAAATAAGTGTATTTAACCTTAAGTATAACTGTTAATCAATGGGTTTAGCATTTTGGTAATTTGGTATTGTATACACAAACCAGGTATTTTTTAGTGATGGCCAAAACATTTTTCGGACTTGTTTCAGGGGTGGTTCATTTATTTTCACTTAAGATTAAGGATCTTAAGAAGAAATAATAATAACAGAAGAAATACGCTATCAATATGAAGCAAACATATTTAAAGCTACCCAGAAAGATGCCTATATACTACCCAAAAATTGCCTATAAATGTCAAATTAAACCTATGAAACAAACATGCTAACTGTAAGAACACATCGAGTTCCTCCTACCGTTCCTCACCATTGAACAACTTAAATAAAAACGCTGTATTCAATTTACACAAGCCAGCAATGTCTCTTTTAGAAATGCATTTGCTTTCTGTGGTTAACAATGCAGAGAAATAACGGGATAAACATGTCAGCTCCACTAGAAATCATGGGGAGAGGTCTTTCATGTCAACCATCAGTGCTACCTGCGGCATTGCCCAATAATTGCTTGCAAGTTAAAAATGTATTGGTATTTATTCATTTATTTTTCCACCCATGCGGATGACTGTTTGAGAGGAGGCTAAGAGTACCCACTTCTCAATGGGGCGCATACAAACAAAAGCTGAAGAGTGTGACGACTGACATTGCCTGTCTCCCAGTTCATTTTAACTAGCAAATTTAGTGTGATAAAGCAAAACATGCGCGTTCATGTAAACATCAGGCCGCATACGGAACCATGCTCATGTTTTTGCTAATCTCAGAGGCTCATGCTGAAAAGTGGTGAGAGTATGTTATATTCATGTGGTGGTTATTTTATATATATATACATTTATATTCTTATACAATAATGATAATAATATCAAATGATGGCAATTATAATATTTGTAATAAAAAATGCAACGTACTGTGTGTGTGCTAATAACACTAGCATGTTGTTCAAATATGGAGGGGACCGTGATCAGTTTAATAACAAACATTGATAGCACCCACATGCTAGTCCCATTTGCGTTTATGAACGTGACTTTATGAACACTCGTGGATTTACATGGCGAATCCCCACTGCCATGCTGCTTCCTGCTCTCGATTTAAACGCCGACTGCCGTTGCTAGCTCGAGTTTCTAGTCATACCGCCAATTGTAACCACACGTCATCTTCATCACTGTCAAGAGTGAAGGTACAATTTTGTATACATCTACAAACTCAGCTTATTCTGTGATGGCAAGACTGTCACTATTGACAGGTGGCAAAAACGGAGGCTTACTAGGTACTGCTCAGTCTTACAGCAGTTATAAGCTCTTTGTTGTTACCGTTTCACAGTTATTGCTAGCCAGGTAATAATGGTAAGTAGACATATGCCAACAACGCCTACTACATGTGTTATCCTAGCTTGCGCACAATGGGCTTCCTATGTTTCTTTGGATATGGGTACTTCCTCAATTATTGGAAATAAATTGACCGTCTCCATTCTTAAAAGAAGCATGAGGTTTTTTTTTTCAAGATTCAAAAATAGCACACAAATCGTAGTCATTTCAGATTTCGAATAAACTGTTAAATTCCATCTCATTTTCTTTCAGATTATTGCCACACACTGTGATAGAAACAGGCAATTATAAAACACCACTACTACTAAAACACCACAGAGCCACTATACCCAATATACTCATGGTCTAACTGCTATCTCCACTGCAGAGCTCGTTTTAAATATGTCTGGAAATAAGGGTGCAAAACAGACAAATGTTTCAGATACTTCTGTGATGCTAGAATTGTTCCTGAATCAGAAAGGCTTCCTTCCCTACCTGCTATACATTTCTCTTCAGGGTTTATTACCTGAACCTATAGAACGTGGGCCGTGTACTATGCCATAACCCAATTACTGCAATGCCTCGGTCTTGTTCCTGTGTTACATACTCTCTCGTGTGTGTGTGTGTGTGTATGTGTGTGTGTGAGAGGCTCAGACATAGGCCCACAGCATAATTTTGCTGGACTGTTGCCTGCATTTCTATTTACAAAACATGAGGCATTATGTAACTTATTGCCACTTCAAAAAGCTGTTATTCTGCTTTTTAATTTTTGTTTTTGCCAAATTCCCTCATCCATCTTTTGCAGGGTTCTTTTACTGCCTAGTATTACAGCTTGTTTGGGTCATTGGAGGTTAATGATTCTATATTGATACAAGTGCATTTCCACTAGAAAGTAATTTACTCTTCACTGTGCTTGGTTGACTGGTAATCAAATATGCTGTATTTTGAGGGAACATAATTTTGAATGTTTTCCATTGGATGAACACAAACAACGAGGCCCATCCTTAAAAGAGCCTTGAAGTATACATGTGCTCAATGGTCTTGGCTCTTTAGGAAATTGATATTTAAACTTGGGGAGAAGACAGGGTGGAGGAAGAGGTCCATGTGATTGCGTGATATTGCAGTCTGGGTGAGATGTTCAACTCTTGTGCTCGGGCTCAAAAGGAAAGGGACGTTCCTTGAAAGATTAATTATGTCCAGACACTTGAGCCCCCACCACACACAGCTACAGAATTAATTACCCCTGCTCTGTCTAGGCCAGCGACAAGGCGTTTATGAGAAATCACACCATGGGAAAACCAACGCCACAGGATTGGCGTGTCATGGCGAACTGGCGCAGTGCTGGCGGTGATCCAAGTCCGCAGGAATCTACTTTCCTTTGCCACGTTCGTTCACCGGACGCAGCCAAGCGATGCGTTTCTCCCTTGTCGTTAAAGGCCGTTTTACTGGACGACAGAACCCATCATCGCTGCGATTCATTTTTTTTTGGTGCGTGGAACAAAGCCAGGACGGGCCTCTCGGCTCGGGAGCCACGCGATCGCGGTGCAAGGTGTCACCCCCATTCCACCTTTCACCGCGTATTTGCTTAATACCGTTTCCACATTACAGCGGCGCCGGTACACTGTTTTCCTTTCATCCCAGGGGTTTGCATAAACCGTCACTGAGAAGCAGCACTTTTACCACATTAGAGAAAGGGAGGGGAAAAACACTGGCTTTGTATTTCGGAGTGCACTGCTCTGAAGGGCGGGAAATAAAAAAGCATCAATATTTCAGATAGCATTCGCTTCTTCCCGTCGCCGTGAGGACATAAGAACTTTACACTGAACCAGAGACAGATTTCATCCTCCTTTAATCTCTTGTCCCGTCCTTTGCGATCAGGTCTTTAGTGGACATTGTGATTGAGCGATGGACCATTTGCGTCCCGATGGGTCTTAACGCCAAAAGTGCCCACTTTAAAATCAAATATGGCTAACCCTTACAGCTCCTCCGGCATGTTAACGCTGCAAAGTGTGAACAGACTACCACAGCTTGACAAAACACACATTTAATGCCATATCCATCCCGGTTTGGTGCTTGGCGATATGTTAAGTAGATGTGTTCATGAATCATATCTACAAAATTAAGTCTACACTAAGAACACTTCAATCGCGGGTGAAAGACGCAAATCACTCTTTTAGGAAATTAAAGTGTAAGGTTCAATTAATCATACCCAAGTGTGTCAATAAAGTTCTCATATGTCTTTTTTAATTAAAAAGGAGGTTTTTAATTAACCACTTTATATGCTTATAGCATTTATTAGCACTTTTACTATTAACATCTATAAAGTAGTATTACAACAAGAAATTGGAAAAAGGATTTCATATTTTTTTGTATTTAATCAGTATCTGCAACAAAAACTGTCAAATAACTAAGAAGCCATTGCTTATTTGCCAGATATATTTTTAATCTACTTTGATTTATTATAGGATTAGGGCAAAATGACCTTTAATTGTTTGGGGTTTTTATTTATATCACCATAATAAACGTGCCGGATGCCAGGAAGACAGGAACACCAGCGTGGAGGATGAGCCCTACTGGAAATATATCGTTGAAATATCCATGTGGTTTTTGGGTTTGGAAATGAAAGGACGTTTATCTAAGAGGAGAAGCTTTACCGTACATCTCCATTGCAGAGGGAAAAAGTGTTTTTCAAGAGCATGTTCACATACCCAGTGTAAAATATGCCAACCTCAGATATGCTTCATTCTGAGGTGAGTGCTATTTGCAAAGGGACGAACACAGAACCAAAGCAAATAAAATGGATGCTGGCATATCATTTAAATCAAGCCATGCATTATCATACATTCTGATATCTATTATTGGTTTCTTTAGTATGCGCCCTTATTTACAATGAGCTACAGAGCTAATATAATATTCAGTGGAAAGAGTCTATAAAACTCAAGTGCTGCCACAGCTAGCAATGTCAGTGTCTTAAAGAAACGGAAACGAAAACGCACGAATGAGCAAACAAAACATGAGAGATTACCCCTAGAGTTTGGTTTACGGCCTAGTAACAAGCAAGCACGCTTACATCACTACTAATTTATAGAACAGGATTTAGAACAGGATATTCTTTAACCAGTTTCCTTAGTTTAACGACTGTACACAAATTGTTGCAGTATCCAAAGCTCTCTTCCATACCGTTTAGAAACTTGTTGTTGGGTTTTAAGAGGTCAGGAAGTCTTTGTGGCACAAACAGGTAGCTATTTCTTTATTGACAAAGGGCGGATCCATTTCTATTTTGGCTAATTTATTATAAGACAGACTATATAGCCAATTTAACAGAGAACAAAATCAAAACCAAGGTAAAATTAATTTTTCTGACTTTTAATGCAAAAGAACATAACGAGGCAGTCTAGCGACTAAAGTGTATTCAAATTCAGTTTTCTGACAGTAAAATAAAAAAAAGTCACCAAAACTGCGGGAAGCGACAGCTATGAGGTAACGATGAAGTCAATGATGAAATTTTAATTCCTTCCAAGATTTCCCCTTGGTTATACATCCTAGAAAAAACTACAGCAGAATTTGGTAATTAATTATATACTCATCTTTTGTGAACTGCTCCACATTTTAACCAATGGAGTGTTGACGGGTTACAGTAACTAGGGACAGAAACATTTGACGCCTCTACGTGTGACTAAAAAAAGAAAAATTCAAACAGGCATTAATTAAACAAACAACAGAGTAGCTCAGTCCATCTGTAATATCTTATAAACCAAGCGGAAAGGATACCACCTCTCACACAGACGTCCTGTGCAGGGTATACTCTTGGTGCACGGCGTGGCCACTGAAGAACAACAGAGCAGAGGCATGCTGGGGGTTTATAGGATCTATACTTTTAAACTCATCGCCTAGTTGGAGTGATTGTCAAACAGGCAATCTTATATTTAAAATAATATAAAGAAACTAAACGGGCAGTATTAAATAACACTAAGTTTGAATGATCAGTGCTCACACTGTTGCAGTAAGAAAACAACACAGCTAGAGTGGCAGGGACCATTTTAAATTAAGTTCAGTCTTTTATTTATTAGTCAGTTAAATGTGGAGACATGCTTTCTAGCATTTTACCATGAAATAAAGCACGGAAATGCTTATTCATATCCTGGTTAAATTAAACTTATCAAAATAAAAGTAAAACAACAACAAAAGAATGTAATTAATGTGGTACTTAAAAAAAAAACAAAAAAAAGATATATATAATTTTATCTTTAGTATGAATACATACTCACACACACACACACACACACACACACACACACACACACTAAAGGGTTAAACATTACTAAAACCATCAATGAGTGTGGTCACGTTCTGCAGAAACATGCCAGCCACAGAAAGAGCTTATACCAACACCTTCATATCTAATGTATGATGTCGAAAGCACTTACGGCGGAGCCCTAAAACGCGCAGTGTGGTTTGTAAGATGAGAAGGACGCAGTCTTTCGCGAAGCCTTTTTTTTTTTTTAAAAGGAAAGCACGTTTTCAAGTGATGCACATAAATGTCGGTACAGAAATGGGTCAGGCTGAAAAATGAATAAAAGCTTATATAAGCTAATGGAATGTTCAAAAAATGAACCTCTGCCAGCATACTATGTTTCAATATAAACCTTCTGTTAAAATTAAATTGCTTTTTTTTTTCTCTAGGCTTACACAATAAATAAACAATATGCCCTGAAAGCAAAGTTCTGATTGAGTCCAAAACCTGAGTACTACTATTCTTGTATAGAGTGGCCTTTGATCCTTTGTGCATATTTTTACACCAAGCACATCAGAAAGCATAAATCACACATCAAAGCAATATCACAGTATTTTCAGTCAAATTTTCTCCTACTTCAAACACGCGGCTGTGTGCATTCACAGCTACCGTAAACGAAGCCTTTTCGGTGGCCGTGACATAGACACCTCACTCCCCCAAATATGAAAATTAATGTATGGTTCAATAACTGTCGAAACCTTAGGCAGAGCTGGACACATTTATTTTTAATTTTTCCATTCTTACCAAGCGCACCTGCCCTTCGGAGACTTAATATTTTTGCGTCTGGGGCAGAATAAAGGAAGTTGATAACCTAGGTGACATTTGAAGAAAATCTTTTTGGAATTAAACGGACTTTGCGTGAATTTTAATCTATATTCCCGTAACGACAGAAGATACTGCCTCTGTATTAAATCTACAGCATCCCCAGTTGCACTGAACAGTAACTAAAACTAAAACAACCCGTGCTTCTCCCTATCGCACATTTTAAAATGCAAGTTATTAAAACCTAAATCACCAATTGAATTTCTTCATAACCCTTCTCCATATTACTATTCATAGCCCAAAGTAGAAGAGCCACTTCATTTTGTCATTGTCGGACATTTATTATTGCGGATACTTTCATTTAATTTAAAATCTGTTGCTTCTTTAGCAAAATCTGTAAAGTATTCAATAATTCTGCATATTTATCAGATAATTTAATGATGATGATTTAAACTGCGATTTCATTTTTTGCTTGTCTCCCCACAGAGCTTCTGTGCTTGGAACTGGCATCTTCTCCCTCAAGGCATTTTGCATCAGGACAGCCAAATAAAGACATAATACAAATGTTAATCTTGATAGGAGAAACTGTGGCTGAGGTCTAGAGTCCCGCGTTTAAAACCACTATTGCCGTTTCACAAATTCTCCAAAATCATGTTGACGTACGGAGTTACTTAAGGAGTCACTTAACTTTTAATGATGTTAGAGCTGTCTTCATTCAGTTATAGCTCAAGCAAGCGTTCAATGCATTTTATGCAGTAAGGATCCAGTGAGCTTACAGTGAATTGGTGGATACACTGTCTTCTTAATGATGCTGTTGCATTCATTGCTTTTCATTTCTTTCCCTCTCTCAGATTGGAATGGACACATGTACCGGGGACAGCGGATAATAATGACTTGGGATAAAGTAATTCATCCTCAGAAGAAATCCACAAGTGCTTTCCACACTCCTGTGTTTCGTTCCATTCCCTGAAGGATACACTGACCTTCACATTTTCAGCATGTGCGACAGCCTCGCACAAGGTAATTGAAAGGTTGCTCCCTTCAGCCAAGGACGGCACGACAACACCCCAAACCGACTGGGACACCTGTCAGCGAAAATGCACGCCGTTTTGCCCCAGTAACAAATGATCCATTATTTGTAAAGTTAACAGTAGTAACTGCTTGCTCCTTAAGGACCAATTACTTACTGAAGGGAATCGGGCCAAGATGAAGGGTATGTCATTTGTGGTCCGTTTTACCGTGGGCCTCGCTATGACTGCTTTTGTTCTTGCTGCGGAGGAGGGGAATGAGTGCCCCCAGTCCTGCGTGTGTGAAATCAGACCCTGGTTTTCGCCCAGCTCTGTTTATATGGAAGCCCCTACTATTGACTGTAATGACTTGGGTCTTTTTAGTCTGCCTGAAAGATTGCTTGCTAATACACAGGTCTTATTGCTACAGACTAACAACATTGGCAAGGTCAAGGGGCCCTTGGATTATCTGGCTAACATCACCGAGATAGATTTATCACAAAACAATCTGTCCTCAATGAGAGATATCAATCTGGGGCACCTTCCTCTGCTTTTGTCCCTACACATGGAAGAAAACTGGATGCGCGACCTGCCCGACAGCAGCTTCTCTGAACTGCCCAATCTCCAGGAGCTATACATTAATCACAACCTGATCTCCTCCATTGCACCCGGGGCCTTCCTGGGTCTGCGCAGTCTGCTGAGACTCCACCTCAACTCAAACAGGCTTCAGGCCATCAACAGCCAGTGGTTTGAAGCCACACCACGCCTGGAGATCTTGATGGTGGGAGAGAACCCAGTCGTCAGAATCCAAGATATGAACTTTAAGCCGCTTATAAATCTTCGCAGCCTGGTCCTGGCCAGAATGAATTTGTCGGAAATACCCGATAACACTCTGGTCGGCCTCGATCATCTGGAGAGCGTCTCGTTTTACGACAACATATTTGTTAAAGTGCCCCACATCGCTCTGAAGAAGGTCCAGAGCCTCAAGTTTTTGGACCTTAATAAAAATCCCATCCAGAGAATACAAAGGGGCGATTTTGTGGACATGTTCCACTTGAAGGAGCTCGGTATAAACAGTATGCCTGAGCTGGTGTCCATCGACAGCTTTGCCTTGAACAATCTACCAGAGCTGACCAAAATTGAGGCCACTAACAACCCCAAGCTTTCGTACATCCACCCCAACGCTTTCTACAAGCTGCCCAGGCTGGAGACCCTGATGCTGAACAGCAACGCCCTCAGCGCCCTCCATCGGATTACAGTGGAGTCCCTGCCCAACCTCCGGGAGGTCAGCATGCACAGCAACCCCATCCGCTGCGACTGCGTCGTCCGCTGGATCAACATGAACAAGACCAACGTGCGCTTCATGGAGCCCGACTCGCTGTTCTGCGTGGAGCCGCCCGAGTACCAGGGCCAGCGCGTCCGGCAGGTGCACTTCCGCGAGATGATGGAGATCTGCCTGCCGCTCATCTCGCCGGAGAGCCTGCCCCCTCAGGTCAGCGCGGGGAACGGGAGCACGGTCTCCCTGCACTGCCGCGCGTTTGCCGAGCCGGAGCCGGAGATCTACTGGATCACACCCTCGGGGGAGCGCGTTCTGCCCAATGCCATCTCCGAGAAGTACTACATGCACCCCGAGGGCACGTTCGACATCTACGATGTCACGGAACGGGAGGCTGGAACGTACACGTGCGTGGCTCACAACCTCGTCGGTGCAGACCTCAAATCCGTCTCTGTAAAAGTCAACGGGTTTTTTCCGCAGCCCGCAAACGGGTCTCTGAGCATAAACGTCAAGTCGGTGCACGCAAACTCTGTTCTGGTGTCTTGGAAGGCATCCTATAGCAGCCTGGCGGCAAACGTAAAATGGTCCACGATGCCAAAGGCGAACACCCCCGCCCTGGCCTTCAGTGCCAGGGTTCCGTCCAGCACAAAGGCATACAATCTAACTCATTTGGAACCCTCCACTGAATATGAGGTGTGCGTGGATATTTCCAGCATTCACCACAAAGGCAACAGAAGATGCGTCAACATCACCACGGAAGGATTAGAGCTGGCTCTGAAAAGCTTCGAGAAGTGGGACGCCACCATAATTGCAGTCTTTGGGGTTCTTTTGGGTGCAGTGTCCCTCGCCTGTTCACTCGTTTATGTGTCTCGGAGAAAGCACCACAGTCCTGGAGATTTAAAGAGATCCCAATTAAAAACGTCGCGCAGTCCTGTGCCTGGATGGCATTCTCCCTTCACACGGCTCTGGGTTTCTGGAAAAGGGATGCCCCCCGCGGTTCAAGTAACAGCCACAGTTATAGATGTAACAAACAATACCCTATAAGAAACACCCTTCAGTGTGAGAGCGTGTGGGTTTCCACAAAAGAACACAGGAGAGTGGAGGAGGCGATAGGGAAAAGCACACAAGACTAGGTTTCTGCAATTGTGCGTTTGCCTTGGCGCTGACATTCCGGAACATCACAGGATTCATTCTGAGGGTCCAACAGACAATAGGAAGAAAATCAAAAGGAGAGGAGAGGAAACCTTGTGCGCCAACGTGACTATGGCGGAGACTCTACAGCTAGTGCATTAGCAAGTGTCACTTGGATTATTAATGCTCCGCACAATGTGATATTCCTGGGTTATTAGCCATTTGTTCCGAGCTAATGGAATAAAGACGAAAGTGCTGTCCCTGTTTTCGGCTGTTATATATGTAAAGAGTAGTGGAATTATCCTTGTGGTCCCAAGCAATACCTTCTGTGCTGTATTAAAACACATAGGCAAGTTAGAAATGCCACATGTGGGTGTTCATTATGGAGAAAATCTAGTAGAGTAGAATATAACGGTGATTATGATGTAACACTTTTATGATCAAATATACATTTTTTTATGAAACAATGGAGTTTGGCTTTTCCTTTGTATTGGAAAAAAAAAAAACTGGAAATGCCGATTTGGCTTCAGTCTCATTTTGACATTGGAATTTTGAGTTTTTTGCCAAATAGCTTCTCTTCATAATTAAGATTCTCTTTGAATAATCTGAGTGGTAACATTAAGGTTAGTTTTTTGGAGAACCGTACATTAAAGGTTACAGGGGACAGAGTGCGTTATGTCATGCCATGTCAGCTGCTTGAATTCCATGTTCCAAGTGTAGTTGTGCATAGCCTAAAAATATTTTTAGTAATGAATCACTGGTAGCCTGCTTGGGCACTTGCCAGGATGTTGATTTTTACCCCCTACAGATTGTCAGGTTGTCAGTAAGATATTGGACATCAGACAAAGTCAATGGATCCGATGGCTCAGTACTTCGGGAAATGCTAACATGAAGAGTTACAGGAATTCAAATAATGGAAGTGCACATCAAATCGTCCTTAATAATGCATCTGGTTTCAAAAATTTTTTTTTAAAGAAACAAAACACATAGCCTCCTTACTTCAGTATATACGCATGTCATTATCCCTATAATATTAAAATAGACAGAAAACCATGGTGCAGGAAACGAGATAATTACATTTATCCTCCAAGTAGTCTTGTTCACTTGTTGGGTAAATTGGGATCTTTTTGCTAATGCTCAAGGTGATGCGAGGCCCCTCAAAGACTCACATTTGTAAGGACCTATGTACTCGGGATTGCATCCTCTTTAGCTTCAGTACACATACAGTATCTACTCATGACACCAAGTTCACTAACCTGATGGATCACCATCACACGCAGGCTGACATAAGGATCTATCACGTAAACACGGCCGTGCATCATGAAAACGTTGGTCCGTGGTGCTGAAAGCCATCAGAAAAAGAGCAATGCTTTAAAAGCCAGAGAGCGTGCGGCACCTGCGTCTCAGGTGCGGTGAAGGTTAGCGAGATCCGGCCTGTTTGTCTCCTTTCCCTCTTCGGTCCCGAGTCAGGACCCATTGCTGGAACGATGGATCCAAGATGTCATTTATTAAGAGACATCACACGGAAAACACACATACACACACTCACGCTCACACAACTTATATTACACAGTCCATGTATGGCTTTTATCTGAGCCCAGAAGTATTCCAGTAAATAGCCATTTTTTCCCTCCCCTCACCCTGCATATTCATATTCCCCTGCTAACAGACAGGAAGAGTTGCTTCGTAGGGAAGAATTGAAATCCATGTTCCATACTGTACATAATTCCCCGAATGCTGTTGATGAAACTGCTGGGTATACTTTATTGTTCCCCCATGCTTGTATCTCTAACTCATGCCATTAAATATTTTTTTTCCCCTTTTCATTATTGAAGACATGTTTTGTTTATAGTTAATGTCTGCACTTGTGCCGTACACGATTCAGGTTGCATATTAATCACTAGCTACACGTTCCGTTTAAAACACTTCACGGAAGAAAATTGTAAAGCCAGACAATGATCTTTTATCAAGCGTGTGCAGTAGCACGGTAGGTGGTTCACTAGCATGAACAGCTTGGAAGCAGTTTTATTTGTTACCGTGACAACGACCAATAGCAGTCCAGTAGAACAGGTAGTCAGACATTTCTAGCTCAGCGTTTCGTGTCAAAAATAAAATGGTTGAGACAAGGTTCATTTAAATAAAGAAAGACGGAATACTTACTTTTAAATCAGAACCCTATCCAAACTGACACAGACACATACAAGGTTTTAAAGTGCTAGGCAGGCCACTGTACTGACACAGCTCTTTTTAACATGTACATGCACTGAGGAAGCAAAGGGACTGTCAGGACGGCCATGATGCAGTCTGAGCGAGCTTACAGAAGCAGAGACAGGTCTTTACTGAGATATCTTTTTTTTTATTGTCGCTTTAACTGTTGGTAGTGTTGCACATTGCATCTCAACCCAAGTTTCAACATTAATCAAGACTGAATTTGTGTTAAATGGAAGCCAACCACATTATCTCTGAAAGTGGAAAGGATTTAAGTATTTTAATTCTGCTCAGATAAAGGCTTGACTCTCAGTGCTTATGAACATAATTTATTTCCAGCACCTTATATTATTTAAAAGACCCGCTAAGGTATATTAGCGTGTCCTTAATTCAGAGTTTAATTACAAATGAGTTTTTAAAAGACGTGCCACTGACATTTTGACTGCAATGGGTCGCTTGGGCTAACATTTCAAATTGGCTGTGCTCATTTGATTATTTTACCTTATATTTTCATCGTGCAAATGAGAAAACTTGGTTGACTTATGTCATAGAGAAATCCTCTGTGTCAGAAGGACACACCAAGGTGCATACACACATGCATGCATGTAGATCTACACAGTTTTTTTTCCCACACCTCTCAGAAATAAATCCCATGTGTAAAGTGTCACCATTCATTCACAGAAAATTTATTAACATTTCTGGGCCTTGCACAAAGTCTAAATCCTCCCCCATCCACCTTACAACACCACAATGTATTTGTCGGTGAATATACACCATTAGTCACACGTTAACTTAAATAGCTTGCGAGTCTTCACCACAGCGATATACTCAGGTGGAAAAGTCCTAAAAGTTTGCAATTCTACGGCACTCTGCTGGTTTGAAAGCCATTTTTAATGCGTACTAAAAGAAACAAAGTACTGAATGAAAAGTTAAATGGATAAGTTTCATTATGTTTTGATTCAGTATTAGTCCAGTACAGAAAACAGGGGCAGCTCGGAGACTGGACACCATCAGCCTTCAGACATAAAGTGATGTTTGTGGATATGGGGGTCATGGTTTCATAAAGATATGCTAATGTGACAAGTTCACCTCGCACAGACGTTTATAATCTATATAAATGTTGCCATTTAACTGCAATACCTGCATGCAACCGACAAAGAGCAGAACCTGATATTTTTTTTTATTTAAAATTGTTTAATTACTTGTAGAAGATGTTTACTATGACAATTTTTTTTTTAAAGCATTCTGCTTTCTATGAGGAATGCTGGAACTGCTGGGCAACAGACTAAAGATTCCCAAGTGATAGAAAACCTTCCTTTCACACACATTTATTTATTTACAATATTCACAGTTTAGTAAAGCATAGTTATGACCATAAGCTTTAAGTTTGGTGAAATTAAAATAAAATGTAGGATACAGCACCGAAAACCTCCAGGTCGCCAGAGAAATAACGATGTGGTCTACAGACATATCTAAAAAGCAGAAAAAATAAATACAAAGTGGTACAGGAAAAAAAGATTCCGGCACCTGTTTCCAGAATCTATCTCAGATAGCTCCCTTGGATTGAACACAGAGAACGGCAAACATAAGAATCATTTGATTCAATTTGAATGTCTTCGCTCTTGATGGCAAAATTTCTGCCAATAACTCGGATCTCTTGAAACATAAAATGTTGAATTTGCATATCGCAATTTTTTTTTTTGTCTCAGTGGTGGGTGAATGAATAACGGTGATGTCAGAATTTCTACCTCCTGTAATGAATACATCACAAGGCCCTCAACGAAGTCTGGCACTCACATTAATCAGAAATAATCAACAGGCATTCAAGGAACAAGAAGTTCCCCCTAAGGTGGACTCTCGCTCTGTTTGTGCGTCTAAACCTGCCCACAACAGTCCCCCCTCTCGAAGCAAAGCCGATAAGTATGGGCCGCCTTGATAACTTCCTGCAAAAAAAACATGGTCAAGCCTTTGCATGCGTGCGGCTCAAACACACACTTCAAGCGCGCTGCCTCGAGTGGCCAACGTCGGTGGAGCTCTTATCGGAATGGTTTTGTAATCCGTTTATTCCTTCTTCTTTTTGCCTGCTGCTGATGCACCAGTTATGCGATTATTTGAAATCAATTATTTACCTTTTATCATATCTGAAGATGAAAGATAATCCATAATAATCTTGAATGACAGCTGGCTGGTCTTGAGGTAATTATGGCCACATGCCAAGACGAGATGTAGGCTGAACAGCAGAGGCTAAAGGGAGCTGTCCTTCTCAAAACACCACAGTTCCCTGGGATTGCCTATAGGGTGGAGCTCTATTGCACCCGATTCAAATCTCTAAGTCTGTACTTAGACTCTTGTTTTGCATTCCAAATTTTTTTAAAGAATTTTTAGCCATAGATACAGAAATCTGTAGTTTGTGTGATCAAAGAGAGGGGCCGTTTTCATCAGCAGTCATGGTACATTTTTGGAGAACATAAAGGGCTCAGACTTAACATTGACACTGGCCTGTCCTAGTCTTGAGTGACAAAAATAACACTGTAGTAGGGAGAGAAGAAGTAGAAGTACAGCTTAAGTACTAAGGAAAGAGAGGACATAAATGTTCACTTAAAAACAGACTGGTCTAACAATGTCCAGTCTGAGGGCAACAAACATTTTAATCAATGAGGTAATTTTTCTGTAGCGAAGGGATATTGTGTCCGATTACAAATATTTGGGATTTTTTTTTTTAAGTAATTAATTTATTATTGGCAATATTAAAGCTAATCTAATCAGTCATTCAGTCATTTGTCTGCTTATATTATACAATTCGTTCACACATTCCCCCAAAATGGCCCATGAACCCTACAATTTAAGAATTTATAGAGTGGGATAGCCTACTGAAGAAATTCAGCTGCAAGTCCTTTCCTCAGTGGTACAACAAGATTTAAACCTACTACCTGCTGGTTTCAAGATTGATGTCTTGATCCCTAAGCCACCCGCTACCCCATGTGAGCATTGTGCAAAGTAAATGTACCAGCATGAAGTCAAGCAACCCCAGGGCAATGAGGAAGCTGCAAGTTGTTCACCCAACAGCAGACCACACATACCAACAGAACTGCGAACCAACAAGTCAGTGAATACCCCATGTTGAACTGAAGCCACTCCTAGGGCCCCATACAGACTATTGGGGACCCACGGTCCGTTGGATTATTCCAGTCACTCTTTTATAACCACCCGGGAGCTGAAGATATACTGATTAATCGAGTGAATAGGACAAAGGGAATTTATCGTGATATTATTTAGTTTGTTTTCAAGGGGCATGGCAACATAAAAGATTACACTGAGGATCTACAATTGCTCTATTTGTGAAAAGTATTGATGAAAATCATGCAAATGAATAGTCCAGGTTTGAGTAAAGACCATATTGTTATCCTTGACTGAAACCCTTTGGGCCTTATAAAGATCCCCACCAGCCATATATAACCATCAATCTTAAGTCAAAAACATGTTGAGAACGCCTAGGGATCTGGAAAAATTGCCATTTTAAATGTGCATTTGTTATTCGTCTTCGAAAGCATGTCAGACAGATAGCTTGATTGAGCTCCCATGCTGATTGGGCGTATTTGGTGGCCTTTGCGCTTAAAGGAAAGCGTTTGAATCCAAATTATCCTGAAGGCTATTATTTCCTCATCCGCGCACTCCACGAGTGCCATGCCATGCCAGGCAGTTGCAGTATTTTTTACAAGGGATCCTCCTAATTGTACGAATCCCAGAGCTTACTGCACAAGGCTCATTGTTGGATCACAAACGCCATATTTCCTCATCCCATCACACGGTTACTATGCGAACAGTGACAATGACAATTGTCGGCGCACGAGTTTTCTGATGTTTATTATCCTTTATGCTGATTTCGGCACACTCTCCAGCTGCCTCCGCTCAACCCAGATAAGACGAACCTCCCAAATTAAAACAGATCACTGCTGAAATGCACTGCCGTTTTATAACAATGATAAATGTATTTAACGTTAATTAACCATTTAAATTATTTAGATCTTATACAAAAAGCATGGACTCCTAGACTCGTATATTTATTAACACAGTAGGGAGCATAAGCAACTTAACCACATAATAGCAAAAGTACAAAAGACTTTCCGGTTTATATTATTTTTGGAACAAGATCATTGCCTTCAGTCATCCTGAGAATATTATTCCAGTTCTATGAAGAAAACTTCAAAAGATGCACATTACATTAATAAAAACGTGTAATTTAATATAACATTTCACATTCTGATGTGTGTCGGAGAATTCCTTGTGATAAATATAATGTTGGCCCTGCTTAGATTGTTTGAAACGTACCTCAATTGAAGGGGATCGTTGGATCACGAAACTTCTGACTTAAGGCAGTGATGCCGGGAATCCCCTGATCTCTGCAAGGCCAGTCGATATAACGGCTGATTAACGGTGTTGTTCTGATTTGTCCTCTCTCATTTAAAAATTAGATGACCATACCCGACTTCACGGTAGAGTTATATGTGTATAATTTGGGTATATTTGGTCCTTTTGTCCTTATAATGAGGGTACAAACGCAACCATACGCGGTTGTTGATTACACCGGCGTATTTTGCGCTTTATCACTGACAAACCAAGAGACCAGTTCGCCTTTCAGCGCATATCGGCGTGGCTTGTTCGTAGTATAATGCCAACACATCTAAGTTAAGTTAGTGTAAGTGTTTTTTTTTTCTCTCGTTATTCTACTTACTTGACACGTTACTGGACATCTAATTCATTTTGTCGCGTGCTGACTCGTTGGCCAGTTTGACAAGTTATTTATTGGGAACAGCTGGTGCGAATGACGTAGTTGAGATATTTATCTGTTTGGAAAAGTAATAGGCATTACGGTTACGGTATCCTTAAGTAAGGTACCCAAACCGCATTGTACCAGCTTCTACAATAGAAGTGGATAACCTTCAGGACTGTGAGGCGTAGTATGAATAAATAACTAAATAAAATCTTAAAAAAACAAAAACCTTCCTTCCACAAAAAAATGACTGAAAATGTTCAGGCTAGTCGTTTCTGATTCAAAACGTCCTAGAAGAAAGACCACAGGTAAATAAACACGTCTTAACTCAAGCATTAGGTACCCTTTTATCTTTTTTGTCCGCTGCTGTATAAAACATAATGTCAACGTCCTTCTAATCTCCAGGTTTTAATCTATTTGTCATGTTCCACCATCGTCCGCAGTCACCAGGGACTCAGATTATCCAGCATCTGCGTTTTACTTCCTGCATGTCAACCACAGTAGCATTTATTCTGCCAAACAGCGTCAAATTATGTACCCTGATTAGTTTCTTTTTCATTCACGTGGTATATTGCAACCATTAAAATCAAGTCAAATATCAGCATCCTTCAGATTACGTTTTTTTTATTTATTTTTTATTTTCGAGATGAAGTTTGCTGAGCTACATTAGGCTATACATATATGTTGGCCATTTAATATACTGCAGCATTGCAATTTATTGACTTAAGTACGTAAAGGTAGCTAAATTAACAAGAAAAACAACCAAGTAAAAAATTGACAGAAAATCACCGGGCAGCTGGCACACTCAGTACACATAAGGACAGGCCATATGTACATGACCTAAACAATTACTGCAATGCCAAAATCATTGATGACCCCTCGCAAAAACTAACCCGCGTGTCAAAATAGACTGCACAAACATGTCGCCAAGTATCCCCGATGACTATTTAGCATATTGAAGCAACCAGATATACATTTATTAGTGGAATAAAGCTGTTGGGCCACTAAAGTCCTGTACAAATATTTTTGCCCTCTTTATTATTTAATACGTATATATGTCTGCAGTTTCGAATATATTAATACCCAAGTGTATTCTCTTGCGTGGTTTATATTTCTACTATTTTTTTCAAGTTCAAGTTCTCGTCAGCATTTGAACTGGTCTTGAAGACACTTTCAGTGTAGGGAATTCTGAAGTGACAGTAGCTGAAATTTTTTACGTAAGAAAGTTGTTTCGATGAAGCAAAAATAAATAAAAATATTAATAATAATAACAAGTCTGTCAGTTACGTTCAGTCATGTTTATTTTAAATCTTACAAACGTTAATTTAAAACAGAATCAGTGAACATAACCACTGCCAATGCAAGCTCTCCACAGTACTTCCAGTGCTTAATTTGTATCTAAAACACCATCCTCCGCCGGGTGTACAAGTTAGGGAATAAAAGAGAACGTCCACGTCTTTACTTATATAAAACGTACATATTTAACTACCAACTGTTCTTTGTCTAATCATAAGACTCCCGTGTAGCCTATGTTTCCGCTCGGATCGTGGACTTGATTCTGTGTTGTGTTCGCTAAATTAATGACCAGTTTGAGTGGCCAATATGCGATGTATTGCGCACACAAGACGAAACACATAAAATGTGCGGTTGCTCTGCACAAGATGTAGGCTGCACGCAACTAGCCAGGCCTGTCTAGGTTGATTTTTTATTTTTATTCTAAGTCTAAAAAGAGTAAGATGTAACCTCCAAAAAATAAAGTGAAAAAAAAAAAAAAAAAAAAATAGAGCGCATTCCAAATGGACACGTGAACACGAATGCATTTGCATCCAATCATCCTCAGTTTTTTTTTTTTCCCTTCTCTGGTTCGTCGTTTTCATTTGGCCCTGTTCGTTTTACACAGCTCTGCCTGCCGTAATCACTTCTCCCCCGCGATCCCCGGGTTTCCATCACTCGACAGAATGACTGTGATTGACTGCGGGACCCAAGGAAGTTTCTCCTCGGGTCTCCGTGAATAAATACCAGCATTATGGCTCTTTTTTTCTGGGGGTCACTGGTATAAATCGCCGGGCGGTGCGGCAATCTCAGAGCAGCTTGGCAGGCAGGATAGAAAGGCCATCTTCCATGCCCTTTACCATCCAGTATCAGGGTCAAATTGATGCTTTAGAAATTTGACTAAATTAAGAGTTATGTGGATTGAATCAATTGCTCATGATTTTAAATTAATTGGACTAGGTGACGCTTTAAGGCAGAATTAGCAAATATAACATATTTGAATCAGGCAGCACACTGAAATTCAGTCAGTTTTTGGACATATTAGGACAGGGTTCTTAAACTGCAGCCCTCACAGACCACGTGTTGGCAGGTTTCCGTTTTACCTCACCCCGAATGATTTGAAAGGAGTAATTATCCAGATTTTGATTGATCTCATCTGGCGTTTCTAGGAATAACTCAGATGCTACTAGCGGGGGTAGCTAAATGCCGCACATTCTGTGATCAGACACTTAAAGGCGCTAATGTTCCTTACTAAATCGCCAAACAGAAAAAGAGATGACAGCATTGCAAATACTGTCATTATCGTTGCATTTACAACTGAAAGTACATTACGTGTCATGTGTGAGCGATGACTGCATTACTGAGATTTTGGCAAGAGTGCCACGGCCAACGTCTGATCTACAAGTGTGGCTTCTTTCTTGTTCCGGAGTGCGTGCGTGAAAATGATCACATAGCATTTATCTTCTATTAAACTAATTAATATTTAGGCATTTATATGTAGACAAATTATCCAGATGTATAAATATTGCTATAAATACTTCCGAGGAGGCACTGGCCACGTCTGGAGATGCAATTACCTTTGCTTTATTGATTTTGGCGTGGGCTAACAGTCTGTGCTTCCCTGCCTTCAGTGCTGACTGGTGTCACAGTGGGACCATTCTGGCACCTCAAACAGCGCATCCATCAATCAGTAATTAAAGAGCACATCCAGACATGATGCATTTTCACACCGATGTTCCAGGAAACAGATCAACAAGATGCGCGTGACGTCCTCCTGTGAATTATAACTACAGCCCACATAATTCACATTCGAGCCATTAGGAGTGCTTTGTGAAAAACAGCGGCAGCGGCCCTCTAGGAATCTACTTAGAGACGGTGGGTGGAAAAGCGCTTGGGTGTGTGCACGCGTGTATATACGTGCGTGTGTGTGGGTAGAGGTGCATGTGTGTGCTTGTGAGTGTGTGGGTACAGGTGCATGTGTGTGTGCACATTCTCAGCCATCTTCCGTCGAGTTTGCTGATTGGGGAATCATTAAAATGCAACCAATCAAACTAGACATATGATCGAAGCTCGAACATTTCAAAGAACACGTGTTTGCCTTGTCACGGTTGACGGCAGACGACAGCCTGAGCGGCTAAACGCTGTCACCAGAGTGCTCCCACTTGTGCCTCCATGTCGAGCTGTGAGCCAAACACTTTGATCACTGGAACTGCGTGCCAGGCAGCAATGACTGTAACGCCCATTTGTCACTGCATTTCCTTCACCTGAGCTAGGTTTTCCAGGGAGTCTGGGAGCGTCCCACCGAAGGTTGTAGCCGCATTGTTGCCTGCCTGCCGGTTTGATTGAAAGCCCTGGGCCATTTAAGTGCACTTCGGTGACAGGTTATAGCAGCAGTAGGTTAAGCGAGCTCATTACATTGCGGGGGAGGATATAGACATTGTCAATTTAACCAGTGTTTGTAGTCTGACTTTGCTAATCGTGAGCTGAATGTAGCTTGGGGAAAAAAACAAAAACATTCTATATAAGGAACAGCCGTTGGCTGGAAAATATAACGTATTTCTCCCACAAATGGATAATTATCTCCAAATAATTCACAGCTGTATTCTGTAAACGTCGGATGGTGTCAAAATGTAAAATTCATTTTTAAGCGTTATCAGTTATGGAATGCAATTTAGGTCTATATTTCTCATTTTGAGGTTTGACTGAGGGTGAATAAACTATAAATACAGGGGACACATAAGATGAAAATGAGATTTTTATCTTTAAAACTGGTCATGCTATATGGTAAAGTTAGTACTATGGTATCAGTCACCTAGCTTGTTGTGATCAGCATTACAGAATGAACAATAAAAGCAGAATCAGAAATGTATACATCAAAGCATCATATACATTATGAACCATTATAAATGCCAAATACCTTAAAAGGTCTAATCATTAATGTTTTATTTGAAATGGTTTGTAAAAATAAATAGAATAAGCAATTCAAGGAAGACAATTGCAATTTAAACACATTTTCCAGAAAAAGCTGAAGTAGTAATTTCGTACCTAATAATAACATGACCAGAAGGTATTGCTCCAACCATGGATTGGGCATTAAAAAGACATTTCTTTTTAAAAAAAAAAAAAAACAAACAAAAAACGGCATTCTGTTTACAATGCACTCAGGTTCTTCCCCTCTCTGATAAAATAGCCTCACAACTGTGTAGAATTTGACACGATTCATCGCCTTTTCTAACTGCAGCTTTAGAAATCAATTGGATTTGGGATACTGAGGTGTCTACTAATGGTCACACAATCTCTGAAAATCGATAGCATAATAGACCCTTTGGAAAATTTCTGCAATTACTTTTTAGTTCATCTGATTCAGAATTCACATTCCTTTTCCATTGAACAATGTTCTCCTGTACATGAATTAGTGTGAAACCAAGATGAACCAAATAAACCAAATAAAGGGTGAAAACCCATTTCAAATGTATTGTGTAAAACAAAACCATGTGACAAATTATTGGGTGTCAATTGTTGAACATTTGATGAACAACTGCTTTCGATCTCAAAATCAATAGGCGTGAGTATGCCCAAATGTTTAAGGATTCTGAAATCTTGATACAAAGCAGAACAATGTGTCTGTGTCTTTATCTTCCATCTGTCTTTGTTTTACTTCACCTTTAATTCAGAAGATTACTACATCGATAGATGTGATAAATAGTTATCACACAACATACACTGCATTTAAAAGTCCAGTCTCCGTTATTCGGGCAGTTAGATTTTTCACCTGGCCGCCACATTTCTTATTAAAATAGCATTCCACCGATAGTTTCGTATGCATTTAATACAATCCTCTTGCCTTTGACCATGTTGGGGAAATAACCTAGGCTGTGAGCCTGCTCACGCGCTTTGGAGGCTCCATGAGGGATCTATTGTGAGATGAACCAAACAAACAGCAGCAGCACATCTGCAAGATCCTTATCAGGCTCACCCGTGACAGAAGGTGGCCCTGGCAAAAGCGATGGGGCACCTCGTCTGCTTTCAGGAGGTGGCGGGGGCAAACGAGGTAATTAGTGCTCCGCAGACACCTGTCACTACATTGTATCAGCCGGTGTGGAACAGCAACATGTGCCGGCCGTTTAAAAGGTGAAGGAGCGAGTGAAGCGCGGTGAAAGGCCTGATGGGACAGGAATACAGTCTTATCTTGGACTCTTTTGGGGGAAATCTCTTTCCAGCACTTATTTTAATCGTTGGCGGTGTCAGAAATGTAAAACTTTGAACATAGGCTGTAATGGCATATTGGCCAGTACTTTACCGCAAATATTAATAAAAAAGAAGAATTGATATTGTGGAATGAATTATATTTGTATTGTTGACTTAGACAATATAATTGATTTTCGTAGTACACTATTACATTGTCTTTGTAAACCATAAACAACTCAATATTCATTCACAAAAAAAAAGTTAGAGAGTAAAGCGTTTGTGCTGCAGTAACAAGGTAGGCCACATGTAGGGAATTAGAGTCAGAGCTACAACACGTTACACAGTGAAATCCGTACTCCCAAACCCGTACTCCCAAACCCGTAAAATCGGTAAGTTAAAGTTCAGAAACCATTTTAAGAAAATATTTTCAGAACAGTGGGTTGGCCGGTGGTAATTGGTGATGACAGTCTGCCTCGTTGTGCATTTTCAGTAATTTCCTTTAGTTTGAATGTTCATGCGGGCCTTCATTGGCATTCAGACAGTCAATGGAAGCAGCTTTGCTGTGAATATCTATAAACCTAACAGCATGGCAATTAGACTCATACATTAGCATCCCCGATTAAAACAGCGAACATGATGCAACTTGAAATCGATTTCCGAACTAGGCATTTGAGAGCGCACCATTTAATGGGTGTTAAGGCCATATTGGTTTGAGGCGAGCGGACGCAGCGAATGTGACACTCCCGGCATTTGCAATTGTGATCTGAGACTGAAGCGGCTCGCAAAGCCGTGATTATAATACAGAAAAACAACTCCGGCCTAAACCAATTCCCACGACTCCCCTTCTAGGAGCCATCATGGAAATTCACGACGAGGACATCATTTAAGCCGGATTTACTGTTCTGCGGGGTCCTATTGGTGTTAAACCTTTGTTGGCTCAACAGTATCTTAGTATTTTTTTATGCCGTCAAGGTGAAGGCCTACTAAGCTACACTTCATCAAAGACAAACATTTTCCGTGTGGGCTGGTTCCATATTCACATCATGACCAGGCGCCCTTTATTTTCTTCTAAAGCTCAGATTTGTGGCTGTGTGCATGTAGAGAGAGTGGACTTCCTGCCGAACAGCCTGCTGCAGTAAACAGGTAGGCACAATGACACAATATGCCGGCAGACAGCTGGGACGCTGATCTGAGATCTGAACCTATAGCGGGAGATTAGGAGGATCCCTGTTTGGCATTTTCAGAGTCTGTCGGGGGGTCCCTCAGGACCGGGCCAGAGTACGTCACTGCAGGGCCTAGGACTGATCTTGGGTAATGCAGGATGACAGTGGCACACGGCACGCAGTCGCCCCCTCCCCGACACATGTCTCAGCCCGCAAATCAACTCTGGCAAGCGACGCAGGTGCTGAAGAAGCAGTTAGCTCTTGCGGTGCGTGCAACACACACACGCGCGCGCGCTCGCACTCAATACATATACACGCACACACACACTACATATACATGCACACACACGCTCACATACACACGCACACACGCGACATGTGCACACACACACACACACACACACACTCACACGCACACACACACTACATATACATGCGCACACACGCTCACATACACACGCGTACACGTGCACACACACACGCGTACACACACACACACACTCTCACACGCATGCACACACTACATATACACCCACACACACGCTCACATACACACTCGTAACCCTACACACACACACACACACACACACACTCTCACACGCACGCACACACTACATATACACTCACACACGCGCTCACATACACATGCACACACGTGTACACGTGCACGCACACACACACACACACACACACACACACTCGCGCAAAGCCAATGTTTAATTTGCAGAAAGTGCATCAGTCAACTTCATCCCTCCTTTTCAAGACTGGCCAAGGTTTTAAAAACGTAAAAGCTTTGCACCATAACCGAAATAATAAATGCCACCACAGCTGTGACATTGGTAATGCATAACCCAAAGTATGTGCTGAAGGGTTTTGGCAGCCTAAGAACAAATATTGTTTTGGCCATTCATAACACAAAATGGCTCTATGTGAGCCAAAGTTCATTACTTTTAAAGGTGTGAACTAAACGTGAGAAATTTAGCAAAGTACACCCACTTGCCTTGCTGCATGACTGTCCCTCCTTTCTCTCCTCGCCCTTCTCTTGTGGTTGCACTGCTTTTCATGCCCCGGTTACCTATGGCCAGCTGACGGGGGAGTGGATCCAGCCGTGTGTGGGCACTCAGAGGCAGGCGGTGTCTGTGGTGCTGCAGCCCGGGCAGGAACCAGGTTTTGGGCCACTGTCCAGGGTCCTGCACCAAATGCGGTTGTGTTCCTTTAGCTTGGTTGTGGCCTTTCAAGGTCGACTTAGGCTGAAGGCCTCTCATGGCTGCACGATTGTAAACCGCACCCAAGGCTTCTGACACTATGTGTTAGCTGTCTTTTAAAATCTTTCGGGCTTTACAAGCATCTCCTTCACCAAGAACTACGTGAAAGATGAACTGCTGATGATGGGAGATCTCAAGCTTCCAGAGTAGTGTGTGACCCCTGGAAAAGCGTGGAAAAGAACAATGATTTCTTGCAATTCCTAGAGCCCCTCCACCCCCCCTCTCCAAGCCCCTCTGGAGCGAGAAACAACCCCAACATAAATCACTTCATGTTGGACGTCCGACACCCGCCCTGACACCATATGGCACCACAGCTGCTCGCGAGCCTGCACCCTCCCAGCCAAAGCGTGGGGACGGTGCTCGTCTTGGTAACCGGTCCGCATATATGAGCCTGCTCCCTCCCAGCCAAAGCGTGGGGACGGTGCTCGTCTTGGTAACCGGTCCGCATATATGAGCCTGCTCCCTCCCAGCCAAAGCGTGGGGACGGTGCTCGTCTTGGTAACCGGTCCGCTTGTGAGCCTGCACCCTCCCAACCAAAGCGTGGGGACGGTGCTCGTCTTGGTAACCAGGACTGCTCCCATACACTAGCCAAACAGGCGGTCAGACAGTAATTAACCACTGATTTTCTTGATGTTGCTGGAGCAACGATCATTCCTGTTATTGTTACCTAATTACGCAGTTCTGTAAAAAAAAAAAAACATTCAGGTACTTGTAAACATGTGTTTGTCCTGAATGGATCGTCTCAGTTCTTGTTTAGTACCTCCAGTAAAGCACATTCCCGAGTTAAATTTTACATCAAGCTAAGAGGTATGAACGCTTACATGTCACAACAAGAAAGTCCCAGAGTGACAGCCCATTGTTTTTCTGCCTACAAAGAAACCGTCCTTTTATTCAGTTTTGTACTCTATAATGAGCGCTTCAGGGTTTTCAATACTGTTTTTATATTTTAAACCTTTATCCAGAAAATTCTAGATGGAGGTGCTGAGTTAAGATAGTCATGGCAATCTTTTTTTTTACTGACCTTCTCCCGTGGTAGATAAGGTCTTCCACAGTTATAAATTGGCTCCATCAATTACTCTCTGCAATCAGTCAATGGAGGGTCTATGATTTTACGATTGTTAGCAGAGGTGCCGGCCGTCCTTTGTGAGGCGCCAAATTGCTGAGCGAATCATTCCTAGGTTGGAGCCGGCAGGACTGACTCCTCGCAAATAAAATGGTCCCCCGATTACTCCCAGCAAAGCCAGCTCCAAAGGTGCGAGACCAATGTGCCGGTCCTTTTTCACGCAAGGCACTTCAGTGGAAGGTCTTATGGGTGTTTGTGTAACGGAGGAGCGGAGAATCTGATGACAGACAGGAAAAAGGGCACCCGGGACAAACTACTGGCAGAGAGGTTCCTTTGGAATCAAACAATCAAACCTGACTTTTCCCGATGTTAAAACCTCTAGCCTCTTGCTAAAACACAAAGCGCAAACCAGGAATCTGAGTCAGTTGTGCCATTGAGTCTCGGCTCGCCGCTACAAACCCTGCCACCACCAGTAGGGTTCAGCCGACGGTCGGCCAAGCGACTCTGCTGACCACCGCAGTGGCGTGGCCAGCCGAAACAGACGCATGGCCTTTCCGTGTGCGTTGTGAATGATGCAAACTATGTTCTCCGCATCCCTAAGCAAGGGAAAGGATGCATGAACATTTAATTTGTTTAAAGACTGAGTCACAGTTATTAACATGCACTACATTAAAATGAAACCGCGTATATGGAGTGCCCCCCGAAGTGTCCTTGCTAAAACTCGGGCGCACGTGCAGGAGTCGCGCATGGGGATGGAGATATGATATAAAAAATATGTTTAGACCTTTTGACTCCAGAAACTTAAAATGCCTCCGGATCACTTAATGAAGCATGAAGCTGGGGTGATTTCCTATAAAAAAATAAAAAAATAAAAAAATAAAAAAATAAATCACCCATCCCCGGGCTGCGAGAGAAACCAGCTGACTTAATGGAATAGGTGATATACAGCCTGAATTAGGATGATAAAAAGATTACAAGCACTCGGTAATGTCCCTTTATGGCATGGGCGCGGAAAGCTGCAACAACCACAGCAGAGCTGGCAAAGCACATTTATCGCCTGCAGTTCTTTAAGGAGAAAAAAAAACCCATACATTTTAGGTGTACAGAAACCTTCTCTTTCCCTTTCTGGAGTTTGGGAAGGGGTTGGGGTGGGGGGGAAGTAATGTACTCACTTTAATAGCCTTGTCATGTACTACTTGATTGGGGCTGGGGAAAAAAGCCTGTGGCTGAGATAATAGGTTTGTACTTCCTGAGATGCGAGCGGTACCCTCCACTGAACAGATTAATTCTGATAAGCACATTCATCTTGATCACCACGGCTCCTCAGCATCTCTCCCCCTGAGCTGTTCTGCGCTCTCCTTCCACCTGATGAGAGGGGCACCGGCGTGGTTGACCGCTTTCAACCGCCAAGGACCAGCTCGCTGGCGATTCACGCAGTCTAGGCCAAGGAACTTCTTGCTAGCGGTCGGGCACTGATTGGCCTCTTCTCTCGGTCATGGTAATGCTGAGTCAACTTGCTGAGTCAGATGAGGCCTAAAGGACTGTTTATCCCTGATACAAACCAAACTGAATTGCAGATCAGTCATTTAGGATAATTATTTTAAGCAAGTGTTGGTTTCTTGAACGGATTTCATGGACTGATCTACATGGTATCTTGTGTAAGCAACAAAAACAAAGTAATTTAATACTTGGCTGGTTTTTTTTTCTTTTCTCCTGTCTTCAATTTTCAGTCACTGGTGCGTTTTAACCTTTGGCACATCTAGCAATTTTACAACGTAAGATAATAATACAACATTGTCTGGTACACCAATATCCCTTAATTCTCATTGACTCTATGGAAAAATAGCCTCTGTGCTTTAAAGAGCTGACACCGTGACTTCTTAATTGCCTGACAATTAATAATAACCATGCAACAGCCATCATGATATGTTATTTGCAATATATTAGATTGAATTTGCATTGAAATGCTAAACTTGTGAAATGATGTGTAAATTTTGCATTAATTTAGCAATAATTGTCTCTTGATGTTTACAGTCTAAATCTGCTATAATCAATTCACCTGTAGTGCAAGAGGTTTAAAACCAGGAGAACTAACCAGTTCAAATCCACTGAATAATAATTTTGTTGAGTTTCTCAAATTTCATCACTATGTGCTACTAGACAACAAGAGATGCTAGATGGCACATGTGGAGGTAACTTGGAAATTGGCTGGCTGAATAGGAAACACATTAACACATGCTATACTGCATGTAAACAACTGGAAATTATCTTAAGCAAATCAAAGCTAAGAACATTTCTTATACAACCTGCTGCCATCTTCCCCCTGCAATTCCAACTGGTCAGGTAGAATTAAACAGATCCATTTATAGTTTTATTTTACATAGATTATTATCATTTGTTTATGCTTTTCATACGTATTCCGCATGGGCGTTGTCATTTTTCCCTATTTATTATTTCCAGTTTTCCTAGTTATTTTACAAATCATCCTGAAGTAAGTTTTTAATGCTGAAAGGGACTTTAACAAATGCAATGTTATTGATCAAGTCATTAATTTTGATGCATCAGAACTGTTCATGAATATGTATCGCAGAATTATTGATCTGTGAATATCTCGTATGTGCTTTTTGAGCAAGACTGCTTCTGTATCATCTAGTGCACTGGTGCACTGGTCTACATTGGCCTGGTTGTATCAATTGATAAATTCCGGGTTCGACGTCCATGCTGAAGGTTGTTGAATAACATTATCGGTGCAGCTGATGGCCCAGCAGCAGATGCTGAGCAGGTGAAAGTGGCGGCGTTGTCTAAAAAGGTGGAGCGGCAACACTGGGACCACCTTGAGATTTTCCTCCGTGAAACGGCAGCCTTTCAGTGTGGGACCAAAGGGGTTCCGAGCGCTCACTCACCCATGCGCGGAAATGGGCCGTCTTTAGTCGAATCAAACAACGTCTCAGGGCCTACAGAGCTTTTCACTCCACGGAATCTTGCTTCTCAGCCTGTCCTTTGGGCTACCGGGAGAGTGAGGGATTCTTACAGAGAACTCTCGCTTGATGCCACTGGCAGTGCAAGGTCTTTGACTACAAGCCCATCTGCAATTCTAAACTGGTCATATGTCATGCCTTTCCCAGAGGCGTCCTAGAGATTAAAGTTTAAAAGGAGATCATCCTCGCCCGGAGACCAGGAGTGGAACTGCACAGCACAGACAAAAGAGCAATTACATTTTTGTGTAAACTCTAATGGGATCCCAGTCCTATCACTATCCACCATTGAATTCAATTCAATTCAATTTATTTTTATAAAGCACTTTTCACATGTTTCCATGTCACAATGCTTTAGATACAGAAAAATACAAGATGTCCCAGGCCTGACCCCCCAAAAGCATGCCAGCGGCAACGGTGGTAAGGAAAAACTCCCTAGGCTGGCAGGAAGAAACCTTGAGAGGAACCCGGCTTTATGGGGGAGCCCATCCTCCGCTGGCCGGCACTAGGAGCTGAATAAAAGAAACTAATGTCCAGAGTGTGTGATGCCCTCCGGGAGAGGAGTTCCAAAACATTGTAATATCCAGAGGAGAGGGCTGGGGGCCCAGATGGCTGGAGTCCAGTCTAAAGGTCCATTGATTGCTGTGGTGAAAGTGATGCAGTCCTGCAGGATGCCTCACGTGATTGCTCAAAAGAGAGAGATAGCACATTGTTAGTGGTTATCTATGGAAGCAGGATGATCTCAATTTAAGTCATTTGAAAATTTTAAAACTGAAACTTGGTGAGTGGTCACAGCTACATATATCTATGGCAGCATACAAAGAGGGTGAGTGCCGGAAACAACACATGGCCATGAAGGTGGTCTAAACCCATCCCGCCCCACCAAAGGCAGAACCCGGCCAACTAGGGGGGAACCAACAATGATGGTGCGACAGCAGGAATGGTTCTTATCACCAAAACAATTCTAACAGCCACCGTCCCTTCACTGTCACAGTCCCCCTATTGACTATATGCAAGTTTGAATCTTGTGCTTACGGATGATATCACCAAGGGGTAGCATATACAAAGAGAACAGAAGGGGGCCCAATACCGAACCTTGTGGTACTCCACATCTAACTGGAAACCAATCACATGAGTCTTTCCCAATTTGAACAAACTGAAATCTATTTGACAAATATGACCTCAACCAAGATAGAGCAGTCCCTTTTATGCCTACGTGGGTATCAAGTCTTTTTAAGAGGATATGGTGATCTATAGTATCAAATGCAGCACATAAATCATGCAGTACTACAACAAACACCAAGTTATTATCAGAAGCCATTAGAATATAATTTACAACCCTAACAAGTGCTGTCTCAGTACTATGCCCTGTTTAAAATTTGAGTTTAGAAATTCTACACTAAAATACGTACAGCACACAGAAGGAAGCATTGTAAGCATAACTTGACTGAACACTGTTTTATGGATAAATCTATACATCAGAAAGGACAATTCCTGCTGAAAAAAAGATTCATGATTCAATTTAGTAGCCTCTTCAACTGCTACTTCTCTGTCGCGAGATCGTAACTGTCGCTTACCAACATCAGTAGGTGAGAAAGACATCCTAAGGTTTGCTTTACAGCACAGATGGTTAAATTAAACAGAGATGGACTTACAATACATAACTGTCAGTGTGACATATGCCCACGAAGCAACAAATCGCTAACAGAAAGCACTGAAAGCGGTCGCCAAGCTCCAAGAACACATAAAAGGCCGATGTTTATTCGGCATAGGGTAGACGTCACCCTCATTCAGTGTCAAGGCACTTTTGCAGGGTTTGATATCAATTATCATTTTGAGAGCAGTATAGGTGCGGGTTCAACCAGCTGGCTCTTTTCAGCACGGGCAGATGCTTCCTGATTACCCCCTCTCTTATATTTGATCTTGAGAAAAAGCAGCATTGATGCCAGCAGAAATGGTCACAGGTTATTTTTCTTATCTAAGTGCATCCGCCATTGCCATTAAGAGGAGCGATTCTATTTTGAGATCATTGTGCCTTGATATCGTTTTCATTTCGAGGTTGCAGCACCAAACCAACAAGCTTTTAGGTGTTGACGTAAAAAAAAAAGCATCTACAAACCACCTTCAAATCAAAGAGAAAATTATGCAAATGTAGGATAATTTTGATGCCAAATGACATGAATAAGTACAGAATTACTTTTGATATCATGGAAAAACATCTGACGGAACCATGTAAAGTACTTCAATAAATAACTTTATTTTTTTTTAGTAAATGGAAAAAAAAATAAAATAAACAACGTGCTAAATTCAGAAAAAAAAACCCCATCCATATCACAATCCATACATTCAAAATCCAGGAAAGGAACTGCAGAATACCAATTGGGGCCCCAGGCTAATCAACAAAGGGATGAAGCGGCCCAAAGACAGATCTAAAGGTGACCTCCCGGAACATCAGATAGCAGCAAAAAAATTATTCACCCAATCAATTTTCTCTAGCTTTGAAAGATGTCAGGTTAAGGCTTTCAAACCAGGATCCTCAATGGAACTGGGGCTTACAACGCCTCACCGCCCCAAAAAAATCATGTCTGCAGTAAGGCTGTCAGAATGAAGCAAAGCTCGCTGAGGTTACTGGGCTTGGCTATGGTTCTTTTCTTTTGTTACACTAGAGAGAAAACTATTAAATTTATGCTGGTATAAAAAAAGGAAATCTGATGATTACTACATATCTTTTTTACTGCCAGTGCCCCTCCAACAGGAAAATAAATCAATCTGCGCACACACAATAGCTTCTTTTTTTTTTTTTTTGCTGAGGTTTAAATAATGTCAATATTAAGTTTTAAGATGCAAATGAGTATTAGTATCATTTTGAAACACACTAACCCTCACATGTGTAAATATGTAAAATTTGTGCCCTGCTAAAAATGATTAACACAGAAAAATGAGTTTGCACTGAATAACTAAAACTCAGGGCCCCAGTCTGACATCTGTGACGTGAATAAAATCCAGAAGGAGTTTGTCAGTTTCGCACCCTTCCCCTCATTACCTCCTGCCATACTCCTGCAGTGTTTGACAGGCCCGTGTACCCACAGGAAAGTGGGCGTGTCTCCAACTTGTGATCAGGATATGGCGTTTACCAGCTGTTTTTAGGTCTGTGGAGCTGTGCTGGGGTGCCACACGGGGCCAGCAGGGTAGGACCATGAGAACGGAGTTCAGGGAGCACTGGACTGCCCCCTCCCCCCTCTCTATTATTTTATTCAGGCTACGCAGCTTCCCCACTTCATGATCCTGGAACAGACAAAACACAAACAAAAAACACAGAACAAAAACAACTTTCTTCCCCTCCCCCCTTTCAGGGTTTGTGTGTGTGTGTGTGTGTGTGTGTGTGTGTGTGTGTGTGTGTGTCTGAAATAAGCTCCCTACCTGGGTGAAGTGTG